>CAJQZJ010033670.1:1088974-1100644 GCA_907164525.1 Lophiomys imhausi | reverse complement strand
TCTTTCTTTCTTTCTTTCTTTCTTTCTTTCTTTCTTTCTTTCTTTCTTTCTTTCTTCTTTTATAAAAATAAATGTTCTTCAGGTTCAATGCATCTGCTTGTCTCCTGTTGGATAAACATCGATGTCAGCCACAGGCCTGCACTGCGCTTGGTAAACGCAGAGAGAATTGATTTTGTATCTTGTCCAATGTGGGTGGGGGTAGGCAAAGACTAAGGGTTGGCTTAGCTGGGACAGATGTAGTACTGTGCACCTGACATGCTTTTACCAGCTTGTTCTTCCTCTGTGACAAAAATTGACTTTTCTTTTTTTTTTTTTAACCCCAGTTCATTAAATTCATCCATGGTTGTTTGTATCTGATCTGAGAGGTTTAAAATGTTTTTCGATAGTGTCACCTCTGCAAATCCACTGTAAGCTTTGTATAAATTCGAGCCTCAAGGCTGCAATCATGTGAAAACTGTCAGGACATTGGGAACAGCTCACTGTTAAGAACACTGGTCTGCCTCAGAGAGTACGTCCCTCAGACCACCACAGAAGCACAGAGCTTTCATTTATAGAATGCATTAACTGTGGATTTCACACATCAAATGATGCCATGTTTTTGCAATATGGGATATATGTATGTGTTTGAAGACCAAGGCCTTGGGGTAGGCTAACTGGTGGCACAAACATGATTTTCTTCTTTGCTTCCCCTCACTGTGACACTGTGGCATGAACTTTCAAATGGCTTAAACAGTTAGCATCTGGTGTAACCATACAGATGTCTAGATTTTGTGGGCAGGAGGACACATAGCTTTTTGGAGATACTGATCATGGTGTAATCAGCCACAGATGTTCTCTTGAGCAGTGTTCTTGTTAGCCTGGTCAGCGTGTCACAGCCAAGAGTCATCTGAGAGGAAAATCTACACTGAGGAATTGTCTATATCAGATTAGCCCATGGGTACCAATTTGGGGTTGTCTTGATTGTGAAGAAAGAGTTTATTTCAGCTTACAGTTCCAGAGGGGAATTTCATAATAGTGGGAGAAGCATGGCAACAGGAATCTGGAGCAGGAAGCTGAGAGGTCAAGTTTTCAACCATGTACAGAAGGCAGAGAGAAAACTGGAAGTGCAGTTAGGTTTCTACTGCTTCCAGTGACTATTCCTCCAGCAAGGCTGCAGCACCTTCCTATAATCTCCCCAAACAGCGCCACCAACTGGAGACCAAGTGTTCAAATACCTGAGCCTATGTGGAACACTTGAAGACACTAAAAGGAGCTCTCTAAGCATCCACTCTGAGCAGGCCAGGAAGAAGTGCTCCTCCATGGTTCCTGCTGTGTGCCTCCTTGGCTGTGAGTTCTCTGGTCAGAAGGAAGACTATATGAAATAGCAAGCCGGCCTGTCTTTGGGTTCCTGTCTTGTGTTCCCATCTTGACGTTCCTCAGCTATGGCCTGCAACCTGGCCAAATAAACCCATTCTACCACAATCTGTTTTTGGTCAGAGTGTTATAATAACAATGGAAAGGAAACTAGAAGAAGCAGGTTGCATAAGCCCTCTGGACTCGCAAGCCTTCCTTGCTTTGTAAAATAGGCTGCCCTCTTGACTTCGTGTTGTCCTCCAGGGGAGTGATGAGAGCTGCAGCAGCATCAGTTCTAATTTATTTCCTCCCAGGTCCACATTCCACTATGAAGTTACCCATAGCAATCCCAGAGGTCCATGGGAGCTTTAGTCTTATTACAGTCCATTCTATAGAAGAGGATATATGGTTCTCTGGCTTGCGAATACATTGTCTGGGGTGACACAGCTAAAAGGGGACTCAGGCAGGATTCCGACCTGAGCCATCTGGTTCCGTGCCTGTGACGTCACCCGTTGGTTGTGGCACCTCTCCCAGTGGGTCTGGTTAGAGAATAACCTACAAGGAGTTGCAGAAAGGGAGAAGATTGAGAAAAGGTCTAAGTAAAAACGGTCTCGTAAAGAAGCCATAGGAGCCAACTGATTGGCAGGAAACCGAACCCAAAGATCCTGAGGACAGAGTGAAGGCAGATGGGTGTGATGTACACACTTGGAACTGGTCCCGCAGGCAGGGATGACTCTCAAGTCCTCCCCTGCTCTGAGGTTTGCTTCGGAGGTGCTCTCACCAGAGTCAGAGAAATCAAGGTAGAAGATGGAGGGCAATAAATTGGTGGAGATCACCCACTGGAACACTGGAGCCTCTGGGTTATCACAATGTGCTAGGACGTTGTTGACAGGTCCTAGAAAACACGGGACTTCCAAACTCCCTACGAAGTTTTGGGAAAAGCTTACATTCTAAAGCCTTGTTCCACTCAAATGACCAGAGCCCACAACCCAGCCCTGGAGACCCACTGGAGGGAGTCCTGCTAAAGAGCAGATGACAAAATTAAAGTGCATCACAGCTGATGCAAGACTTATTAATGGTACTGACAAGAGAGAGCCTCTAGGCCCATGACCCAGAGAAAGCTCAGTGCAGAGCAGTCCTCAATGACTCCCTGTTTATCAACAGCAACTAGAGCCAGCCCCAATGTTCAGGCATCGGGATCAAATGATGACTAATCATCTCCATGAAAGTTCACACAGCTGTACCAAGTAATGGCTAAGAAAACAATGTTGCATCATGGAAGATTTTGCTAATACACAATTCTTTGAAAATATCAAGAAAAGATCACTTGGCTTTGCATGTAGGACTAAGGAGAATCAGCTAAACAAACTAGCAAATTCCTTGGCAGTTGTCAGGCTATTGATTGATTCTGTGCATGCGTGCATGTGTGTGTGTGTGCGCGTGTGTTGTGTGTATGTATGTGTGTGTGTGTGTGTTTGTGTGTGTTCTTGTGAAGGCCAGAGATTCATGTTGAGCATCTTCTTCAGTCACTTTCTACCTTTATTTAGTTGTTTACTTTGTGCATGTATGTGTTAGATAGAGAGAAACAGAGAGAATGAGGCAGCATGTGTACACAAACACCATGGCACGTGAGTAGAAACCCAAGGACAGCATTTAGGGGTTGGCTCTCTCCTTTCACCTCATGGAGACAGGGTCTGTCTTGCTTCTGTGCCTGCACTCTGTACTCAGTGTTAGCTGCCTCTGAAGCTTCTGGTTGGCTCTGCCTCCCTTCTTCTCCTTGGGCATTCTGGGATTACAGATGCACACCACTCCAGCAGGGTTTCTAGGTGGGACCTGGGGATTGAGCTCAGGCTTGCACGGGCAGCAGTTTGACTTGCTGAGTCATACATCTCCCCAGCCCCTCTGTCTGTTATTTGAGACATGGTCCCTCATTGAATCTGGGGCTCACCCATTCAGCTAGGCTGGTTGGCCAGTGAGGTCCGGGCAGCCAATGTTTCACCTCCCCAGTGCTGGAACTGTAGACATTCACTGCTGCATCTGGCTTTTTACATGGATGCTGGGGATCCAAACTCAGGTCCTTGTTATTGAAGAGCAAGCAGTTTATTGAGTGAGTCATCTCCTTACTCCCCTCAAACCATCTTGATATTGTATGATGATCTGTTGCTCCTTTATCTTAAAAAACATGTTGTCTCTCTCTCTCTCTCTCTCTCTCTCTCTCTCTCTCTCTCTTTCTTGACTGCAGGCTAGAGCCCAGGTCACCTATAGATAAACAGCTTCTTCCTACTCCCATCCTCAAAGCACCACTTGCTTCTAGTTGACATTTCCGATTTTCCATCTGATGTCTGGAATCCTTTGCCCACTGCTCCTGAGCCCCATGCTATAGGCTGGCTTCCCTAGGAAGCCTAATGAGGCAGTTGCCATGGTAACTGGGTGACATCCCTGAAGCTGATGCCAATGCTGTGGCTCCGGAAGCCCCTTGCCTGTTTCTCTCTGTTTGGTAGATTAATAACATTTAAATTAAATGTATTAATTTATTTCATGTCAATTAATTTGTATGTTAAATGATGTGCCAGCTTCACCTTCCCCTCCCCCCCCCCAATACTCATTAATTAACTCCAGCCAAATCAGAAGTGTATCCTAGAAGGTGGTGATAGCTTTTGGGAAACTACAATTATGATACTCTGCTCCCGTGTAGAGAATAATCAATGTCAAAATAATTGCTTTTCACAGGCCACAGTCAGCTGCCTTGTCAGATAGTTAACTTATAATTATAGCTGTTTGGATTTTTCAAATAAAAAATGTAGCCAAAATTTTGGAAAGACGAGGAGTGACTGTTAATATAACGGGGTGTGACACATCCATCCACTTTTGTTCAATGAATGGCATCTGCAACTGCACAGGGCTAGTGATAGAAAAGAAACCAGATGTGCCAATGGGTTAATCTGGCCTCCAGTTAGAAGGTAACTTTTGCCTTTCTTTCTTTATCCTCTGTCTTTGGTGAGATGGTGGTAAAACTGGTTTCTTCCAGTGAGATTATGTTGCTGGTGTGTGTGCTGTTCATCAGAAAGATGCAGAGGCTTCCAAGCTCCACGGGGGTCTAACTCGTTCCACTGAACAGCTCTGTCCCCACACTCCACACAGACTGTGAGCACATACTTGCCTCTTTCTCCATATTTCAGGATACCATTGTGTATGGTCATGGTGTACGTCTGGAAAACCAGATGTAGGTGCTCTCTGGCCCATCTCTAGACAGTTGGTCTTCCCATTCTGGAGGAAAGTAAAGCTTGAGGGGAGGTTAGTGAATGGGCACAGATTTATGTGCCTTATCTGGCTTGGAACTTTGGATATTGTTGGTGTCAGAGACCTGCTTATGTTGTGGCCTGGGGTCCCCTGCTTAGAGCCTTGTGTTCTTTGTGATGGTTAGGTTAGTGTTAATGACCAACGACAGAATCTAGAATTACCTGGGACAAGAGGATGCCCATGGAAAATTATCTTGGTTATGTTAATTGAGGTGGAAAGACCTGCCCACCTTGGCTGGGATCCTAAAGGCCCTAAATGGGAGCAAGGGGCTATGCAGCAGCAACAGGCGTTCATCCCTCTCTGCTTCCTGATTGTGGACCTGGTGGATGAGCTGCTTCAAGTTCCTGCTGTATCCTTGAACTATGAGCCGTAATCAACCTTGTCTTCCTTAAGTTTGGGTTTTTTTTTTTTTTTGTTTTGTTTTTTTGGAGGGTGGGATGGGATGGGGTAGTATTTTTATCCTAGGAACAGAAAGAGAAACCAAAACAGTCAGGAGCTCAGACTTGATCTGCTGTTTCTCTCCACCCTCTACTCCAGCAGCCAGCTGGCTGGTTATGAACCAAGTACTTCCTCCATCTGCCTCTACATCAGGACTGTGGTGACAGTGGGCAGAGTCAGAGGACTTTCCCACCCCCAACCACAGCTGGCTTGGGACTGAAACATGACCAGCCCCCCTTCTTTATCTTTTGGATTTTTTACAGGGATCTCAGACCAAAACGGATGCAGCATTTCTGCTGTCGACAGGAGGAGAGCCCGTTGGCCCCAGAGAAAGACTTTTTGTTCCAAACTCAAAATGTCTTGTTTAAAAGTCAATACCTGAGCTGGGGAGGGAAGCTTGGGTGTAAAATGCTTGTTTTAAAAGCATAAGGACCGAGTTTGATCCCCAGAACCTACGTAAAGAAGCCAAGTGTGATAGTGCTAACTCATTTAAAATATTATTTATTTATTTATCCATCCATTCATTCATTCATTCGCATGTGTATGACATGTGCATATGCCTGCAGCTATCCACAGAGGCTAGAAGAAGGTATTGGGTCTCCCAGAACTGGAATTACGGGCAGTTTTGAGCCATTTGATGAGGGTAGCTGGGATCTGAACTCAGATTCCCTGGGAGAGCATCAAGGGTAGGGCACACTTTTAATCTCAGTGCTGGAGAGGCAGAACTAGAAGAATCTTCCTGACTGGCTAGCTTCAGCTATTAGGAAAGTTCCAGGCCAATGACAGACCCTGTCTTAAAAACACAAGGCAGTCACCATTGGAGGAATGCCAGCTGGGGCTGACCTCTGACCTCTACATGTATGTATACACATGCTCATGTGCCCTGGTACCTGCATACACACACACATAGACACACACACACAAACAAGCTTGTGAAAATAAAAATAACACTCATAAAACAGGCCAATCAACTGTTCTTGAGTTATCATGGCCTCTCTCCCGCCCTGCTTGGACAGATGGAAGTTTATGGCCAGATTAAAGGGTTGGGATTCCACAAGTTACTAAGGATTTAAGAATGGGTGCTAAAACAAAATGACTTTGTAAGTTTAACAAGTCTGATGGTGAACAGGGCACATTACAGGTGCAGTGAGCAAAATTTACAGTCTTCTTCAACCAGCAGCTGTGTCTCTTGGCCTAACGACCAGCACACTGTGGGCATTTAATGAGTATTTATTTTAAGGTCTGGAATGTCTTTATGTCTTTGAACAAATCTCTAATCTACTTTATGACCACTGTTTCTCATGAAGATAGATACAATTTACCTTCCTGCTTCCAAGACAGACCACAAAGATGCCTTTGTACAGCTCCCAGCAGCCATTAGAAGTGTCACACCATAGACCTAATATTTGGAAGACATAATTCCTAGTCCCATAATAGCTCATTGCACTTACCAGGCATTCAGACCACCAGATTGGGCTTGGAGACCATGATGGGTCTTTCCAAACAATGTGTATACAACAAAGTCCAGGAGAAGATGGCCCAGTGGGTAAAGGCACCCACTGCCAAGCCTGACAATATGCGTTTGAGTTTGATCTCCAGGAGAAAACCAACGTCCGCAACTTGCCCTCTGACCTCCACACATGCACCTCAGCACACTCGTGGTGGTACACACTGCACCCTCCACTGTGTACACCCCCACACAGAAGAAATAAAAATAAGAAAGGTGGACTGACTTCCATAGGCGTTTGTATTCATATAGTTACATGCAAATGGTTGATTAGTAGCACAGGCAGGATTCCCAAGAACAAATAATTTCTGTTCTCTTCCCTCATCATGAGGATTTATGAGCTAATTCCTACAGAGTAGCTAGCCACGTTGAAGAAGGATGCCTAGCGAGGATGTTGCTGGCAACCACTACTGCGGTAACTCATTGTCTCATGGAGACAGAGGACGGGGCTCTTTGGTACAGAAGCCCTCAGGAGGAAGTTGTTGCTTCAGTCTCATTCCATTATCAAGGAAAATGAAAAGATCCATTTTTAAGATGGTTCTGCCCCCTCCCACAAACAAAAGGCAGAAAGCCTCCTTGCACCCTTATTCAGTTCTGTGGCTGGCTAGATCTTTGCCATGGGATTTGAAAATAATGGGAGTTAGGTTGTCATAGCAACACATTCCATGTCATCAATCTGACTCTGTGGTTGATTCCTTCATGCTACTATTATCTTAAGAAATGCTCAAAGTTTCTTGAAACTCTGCTTCAAGGGCGTGAAGACTGACAGCTTCAGTCTGACTGATAGGCACTGGGCTTGCCTTCTGGCCTCCAACACAGTATGCGGAGTGGAGTTGTCTAGTCCCTTCTGTTGGGAGAAAAACCAAAAAAGTAAAATCTTCTCATTTAGGAAAACCATCGTGGCACCTTACGTCTGCCTGAAGCATCAGGGCACACTTTCTACACCCAAAGTCTTGTTCTGCATGTCTCGCTGTCCTTGATACTTACTCTTCCCTGATGTCATTTTTCCTGGGGTCAGCTGTCCAGACATCATCACCCCATCTTCCAGACTCCTGACTTCTTCTTCAGCTTCTGCTTTCTCATCTGTCTGATGGTCACAGAATTCTCTTGGTTCTGTGACAGCAAGACATGACCATTGCATACAGCTAAATGTTGGACATGCCTCCTACTCACAAGTTAACAAATTAAGCTTCAGTGTCACCCGGTGAAGTTGGTATGAGTTCCTTGTATCTTTGGTGTACAGATGAGGAAACCGAGGCATTAGCTGTTAGGTTGCTTGATCAAGGTCACATGAGCAGAGACAGCCATTAGGGTTCAAATTCAAGCCAGCTGACTCTGGGCCTCTGTCATCTCTACTGGTCTGTAGGACAGGCCAGCTCCCTTAACCTCACCCAAGAACCCCCGCTGTCACATTGAAATCAGGCCACTTCAATTCACTCTGTACTGTGAGTACAGAGGCTTGTTTCAATACCACTGTTTCTCAGCCCACCTCAGACCCTGTGCTGCCCCCTGGTGTTTTCAACACTCTGGTTCCCTAACACATCCAGAACCTGACTGGGCTCTCACCTTTGCCTACAACACTCTGCAGTCTCCCCAAGGCTTGTGTTGGTTTTTTTCTTCACCTTTAGCCTCTGCTTCACTCCTGCCTCTGCCTCTAACACAACCTTGCACATATAAATATTTGTTGAATGACTGGAAGAACTTCACAGGAGATCCCATGTTGTTCAGAAGCCATTGCTCTTGCTGTCATGGCAGGGAAGAAACAAACTATGTGAAACAGGAAGAAACCTGCAGAGAAGCAGCTGATGGCATGACAACAGCCTAGTCTTGGAGGAGGATAGGGACCAGGGGTGGACAGGGGCAGCACTTGGGGATCACAGGGAATGTTTGGATTTATTGCCAGCCTAAGAGGTGGAGGTAGACCTGATGAATCCAAGTCAGACCAGGATGCTTGCGAGTGCCACAGTCCTGGGGTGTCCTGGAAGCTCCTAGAGACAATGCAGGAGGGGGTACTGAGGACTCCTTGCTCACTCACAAGCTTCCTTGTTCATTCACATTCTGAGTTGAGGCCATCCCTTTTCCTGGCCCTGGTGACAGAACTGTAAGGCAGCCTATGGCAAACCTTGCTGAAGAATATAAGCTCATCATGAGCTGTGCAGAGCCCCACAGAGGGCCTGATACAGAGGAAAGCCTACTTATGCTGTGTCATCCTGCCCCTTCTTTGTAGTGGTGTGGAAACACACTTCTGGGGGTACTTGCCCCCTTCCTCAGCCTCAGCTCTCATGACGTTCAGTTACCAGTATGCTGGTCACCATGGGGCCTAGAAGGCAGCACCAACATATGCCTGGGCTGAAGGAAAGTTGGGTTAACAGAGAGAAAAATATGTTTTCAAGATTGCTTTTATTTTACAAAATTTACATTTCCCTCGCCTACATGTGAGAAGGGAAGAAGAGAGAAGTCACTTCACCAAGTCAGGATTTCAGTTCCACTCACTTTGCTTGGCATAGACTTCCTGAAGCCTCATGGTAACCAGCGTGCACTCCAGGCTGGAAGGACCAAGTCTGTGGATTTTGATTCTGAGTCTTCGATCACTGCTTGCTGTCCTAGAGCCACCATCCGATTGTGACTCTATAGTGACACAGGCTCCTCTGGGTGCTGATTTTATGAGTCAGTCTGCAGCAGGTGGCTGAGTGTATGTCACACAGCTAGACCTGAATCCCAGTGCTGAGGAAAAAAAAAAAGACTCATGGCTCCAAGACACCCTAGATGGTGGAAGAGACCAGTGATGTTTTCTCTTAGCTAATCTTTCCATTTTTCCTCCTCCCCTGAGTCTTTGAAAAGGCTTTCTCAGGGTCCCCAAGAGACAGTCTCCGGCATATCTGCTCACAGAGAATATGGGTTAAGTGCTGAATTGGTTAATTCTAATATGGCATCATTAAGGGAAGTAATTTCTCTCTCATGGAGCCAAATTGGATTAATTATATGCATGGGGAGTGTGCTTAACAAATGGCAGGATTCAAAGGTGCCAGGCTGGGTCACACACAATTTGGTTCTTTGTTTTCCTGCTGAACAAAGCATTTGCCATTTACACCCTGAATGAAGTGGGCCCGATTTGAACATTCTCAAGGCCATTAGTGTTGGAGATGAGATTTTAAACATTTGTTTTCCCTAGATGATACATAGAATGCCACAGATGATCATAGGCAAATATTAAAGCATGCCCAGAGGAACTAGAGAGATGAACAGTGGCTAATGTGCCGGCCTTTTAGCCTCAGGATCCGAGTTCAGCTCCCAGAACCCCTGTAAAAGCTAAGTATGGCAGCAGGCACCTGTAACCCCAAGATGGAGAAGGCCTCTGACAGGAGGACCCATGTGGCTTGCTGGCCGGCCACTCTAAGTGAATTGGTGAGCCCCGGGTTCAGTTAGCAACACTGAGATGGTTAGTTTTAGTTGGACTAGGAAGGAGCAGGACACCTTTCACAGGGTTAGTGTGGTCAGGAGGAGTTTGCTCTGAAGAATGGCATGATGGAGAAAAGCAGACCAGATGGAAAACCTGAGCAAGTATTTATGGCAGTTTTGACTGGGAATTTAGGAGGCGAGGTTACACAGCATCACTTGGTGTACTCGAGAATGTGCTTGTCTGGGGTGGAACCAGATCTTGGGGGAGCCAGTAATTAACATTTTAATACATAGTAGCTTTTAGATCAACCACAACATGCCCCCAAGTTGATTTTTGTCAGGGTACTTTTCTTTTAAAATTATGGTAACAGACCTATAGTAAAAATTATAGTAACATACCAACAGGGACAGACCTGTTGCAAAAAAAAAAAAAAATTAGATATAGAGCAGCTGAGGAAGAAGACAGCCAACATCCAGCCCTGGCCTACTTATGCACAGACAGACAGACAGACACACACACACACACACACCACAAAACACAAACATATACACACATATACACACACCACAAAACACGGACATATACATATACACATACATACCACTCACAGGTAAGAGTAGATGTCTGAGGTACAGTTAGCACCTGTTCAGAGCACAGAGTGCCATCAGCCCATAGAGGAGATGGTGACCTGCTCCATGGAATTAAGGGAGGAGGCAGGCTCATAGGCCTTTCATCACTCAGATATGATGGAGATGACAACCCCTGAAAGTTACTGGACTTTCAGAGCAAACAGACGGCACTTATGGGCAGATGAAAGTGAATGTGGGAGGGCTCTGAGCTCCCAGCTCAGAAGAGGGGCAAAGCAAGGCTCTCACTAGATGTGTTTTCAGGTGAGAGAGGCCAAGGACCCAGCAGCTTCATATGCAGCATTTTCCCTTCATGGCACAAGCTGCCTTGTCTTTATTCAGCAGTGACATCAGGAGGCAAAATCACCCTATCCCTTTTGATCACAACAGCACATAACCCGATAGAAGGGACTGATAGGCAATAAGATAGTCGGGTTGTGAGGAAATAGGACAGGCTGTGGCTTCAGGGTGAAGCTGTGTCATGATTGGCATCTATAGACCATTTGAAGATGTACCATCTCCTTAAGGATAAAGGAGTATGGTTTTCATAATGCATGAAATCACAGGGGCCTCCCAGATGGAGGAAGTCTCCTTTGCTCTTCAGGTGCCAGCAGTTGAAGGTGACATCCTCCCTACTCGAATGAGAATGCCCTTGTGTGAAAGAAACTTCTTCCTGTTCCCATAGGCCCCTGGGGCCCCTCCAAGCCACTTGTTCCCACAGTTAGAGTTCCTGGCGTTGGTTCTCTCTATTCTTGCACATCTTTGGGGAACAAAACCAACCTCCATTGTATTTGCTGAAGGATAGCTCCCTCCTTTCCTGGGAGCATCCTCAGCAGCTTCAGACTTTGGGAATCTGAGGTCAACTTTGGCTGGAGGTGATTCTCCCAGAGTATGGAAAAGGCTTCATAGAGGGATTCTTTTGGGGGTTGGGAAGCATGAAGAGAAGTTTCCTAGGCATACTGTAGACGTCAGGGACATCCCTAACAGACCTAACAGTACACACAGACTAAAAGAGGCACAGTGTGTGTGTGTGTGTGTGTGTGTGTGTGTGTGTGTGTGTGTGTGTG
>CAJQZJ010033670.1:1072186-1088964 GCA_907164525.1 Lophiomys imhausi | reverse complement strand
GTGTGTGTGTGTGTGTGTGTGTGTGTGTGTGTGTGTGTGTGTGTGTGAAATTGTTAGAGCAGCTGGTTGCGGAGGAAGCTAAGATGGAGGCAGGTTTGCGTGTTAATTGGCATGGCTTCAGAAGTGAGACATATGAGGGCTTTGGCAGTTCAGGGAGGCTAAGACTTCCATTAGGAGAAACAAGCTCAGCTCCAGAGACCACAGTGTGTGGCTGCTGACAGCTTTAATTCAAGCTGTTGTTGAGGGAAGCCTCTTCATGTTCTACATGCATTCATTACTGTACTGCCATTCCATGCACAGACAAGTGTTCATTTTTATTTTTATCTTTTGGTTTGTTTGTGTGTTTTGTTTTTCTTTTTCTTCACACTGGCCTAAAATCTACATGTTGGACTCTTTTAGAGAAAATTAGACATACTGTATAAAACTTAGTAAAATAGGTGTTTAAATGCTCCAGGCCTCCATCATTCGGAGTTAAGAAGTTTTCAGGGGCCCAATTTTTATCACACATTTAGATTCTGAGCAACAAATGATATTAGAAGTAGGTTGGTTTTTTTTTTTTTTAGCCCTTTTAAAGTAACTCCTTTTTTATTATCAAGATCATCAGGAACCTTTCACCACATCCCTAGGTCCTATTCTGTGGTCCTAGTTTGAATGACTGTGTCGTAGGCCTTTGCTGAGGCACAGGGGGAATTTACTTGTCCAGGTGGCTGTTATTAGACCTGCAGCTTACAGGACTGCCTGCCATCTTTCCTCCTGCCTCTCCTGTCCCATCAAAGCTTATCCAACTCCATCCTCTGCTGGTGCGCCAACAACAGAGAAGTCACCACACCACACTATCTCTTGTTTGAAGCTATTTTTTTTGTGTGTGTGTGTTCTGTCCTATCTTAACCTACTCTGCTTGTTGGTCAGTGGAGGTCTAGGGACCAGATTTGGAGTTCTGAGTCCTGTGGTGCATATGCCAGACACTGAAGCAGCAGCCACAGTTTGCCTGGAGAGGAGGAAGAGCCATTGTATGTCCCTTCCCTTCCATAAGTCCCTTCCATCCATAGTACAGAAGCAGACACCAGCTTGCTGTGGTGGCCTGGCCTGAGACAAGCCACTGATGTTGTGGGAAGATGAAGACTAGCAGTGCAGGTCCCATCCATCTGTGTCCCGTCCATTTGTGTCTGCACTCTGAGGACTTGGAGAATGATTACTGTTGTACCAGTGGTCAGGCTGTGCGCTGTTCTCTGCTGAGTTCACATCCCTGGGGCTAGGGAGGACTATGTGTGCCCTGAGCGGAAACACTCTGGAGGTTCTGGGAGTGAGAAACTCACTGCTTAATGAGAGTCTTAGAAGTCTGGTATCTATGTGTCCTGCAGGGAGAATCCTTCAAAGGTGATTCTACAAGAACATGAGATAAGGATGTTCATCTGTTCTTTCAGGCATTTGTCTGTCCATCTACCAATCTATGCAACCACCCACAGCTCATATTTCCACCAATCTACTGATCTATCCATTCACCTACCTTTTCACCAGCTCATCCTTTTGTCTATCTACCCATCCATCCACCCAACTTCCTACCATTTACCCCCTCATCCACCTTTCCACTTATCCACCTATGTACCTACTCATCTAGTTATCCACCTACTCATCCATCCATCCACCTGTCCACTTTTTCCTCTATCTACCCTCTATCTATCTATAACCTCTGCCCACCTTCCTACTCATCTATCCACCTATCCACTCATCAGCTCATTCATCTATCTACCGACCCTTCATTTCATCCGTCTATCCATCCATATGTCCATCTACCCAAATTCTCAGCATCCATCCACCTGCCCATTAATCCATTCATCCATCCATCTATCCACGTATTTACCCACCTACTTTCCCATCATCTATCCACCATCCACTCAACAATCCATTTATCCATTCGTCTCTTTACTTATCCATCCATCCAAATACACAGATATATATTTGTCCATCTAGCCATCTAGTTACTTTTGCATCCATTTAGTAAGATGTATTTAGCACTTACTGCATGCAGTCTATTTTAGGCACTTAGGATACTCAGTGAATAGAAGTGACAAAAATCCCTGATCATGAAACTTATCTCTAGTTGAGGGTAGAAAGACAGCTGTGAGAACAATAAATCAGTTACATGGTGTTTAGAAGGCACTAAGGGGCAAGGGAAAAAGCAGAAGAAATGGAAGGCTGGAAGATACAGTAGAGGGAATGTGATGGTTAACGTCTGTATTATCTCGGCTGGGTTTAGAATCACTATGGAAACACACTCTGGTGTTATATTACAAAGATGTTTGCACAAAGGTTTAATTGAAGTGTGAAGATTTGTCCTGATTGTAGCCCCACTGTGGATGCAGAAAAAGAGAAAAGGCATCTGAACACCAGCACGCATCTCTCTCTGCTTCCTGACTGTGGACACAGTGTGACCAGCTGCCTCGTGTTCCTGCTGTCTTCCCCACCATGATGGATAGTTCTTCAAACTGAAGCAAAACAAACTCTTTTCATATTGTTCTCCTAGGTGTTTCGTCACAGAAAGGTGACCAGAAAATAACACAATGTAATTGTGTTTTAGGTACTGAGGGAGTGAAAGGGTGGCCATGTGGATATTTGTAGAGAGAGAATGTCAGGTAAAGACTCTCAGTGAGAACATCTGAATATTTAAAGAAGAGTACTTAAGGCAGGTGACCTCAGCCATGTGACCTATGGGAAACACAAAGAGACTGATGTACAAGGACAAGTCTCAGTCATCCCACCCTCTCAAAATACCTTTCACAATTGGGTCATGAAAATGGAATGCAGAATACTGAATGCCCACTATAGACATCAGCACCTTCATTCCTGGGCTCCCTCAAAGAGTAGGAGGGTGGTCCAGCTTTGGGAGGGACCAGGAATCCACAGTAGGGCACAGTGCATGGTAAAAATGGGGATGAGAATGTCACAAGTGAATTTGGGCTCAAATCTCTTTCATTTACATTAACAAAATGATCAATGTCTCAAAAACCTTGCCTCTATTGTCTGTAGAAGTGAGGATGGTACGTTCTCATGAGCATGTTTTTTACAAGCAGGTAGCTCCCCTCTCTTCAGACAAGATGTAGAGTTTCAGGGTGGAGGATTAGACTATTTAGGTTTCCCTTTGTTACATCTCCTCCCTGATATCACTCCAACTACCTAGATTACAGAAAAGAGCACAGCAGCTCATAGAAGAATTTGGAGGGGGCTAGCAAGATGCCAAGTGTCATTGTATGTGTCACTGTTACAGATGAGGCTTTGAGTTAAGTTCTGAGCTGACCTTGATGTCCAGTAATGCAACATGGCCACCTAATCTAGCAATACTCTTTGACTGACAGCTGAACAGTCTTTGCTGAAAGTCATCAGGGACTCAAATGGTGAATGGCTTCCATCATCACATCTTGAATTCAAAACTATTATTTACACAGTATGGCCCAGCATATACATTTTGCTAATTGATTAATGTTGACTTCCACACGTTTTCTTAATCAATACAAACAGCCTTGTATTATTGCATCCTTGTAGATTCAGAACAAACCCTCACATTAGTGCACTCAGCAGGCCAGGCAACCTTTCCAGCCCTCTTCTGCACAAGGGAACGGAGCGCAGATAACCATGGATTATCTAGATTTTTCTACATTGCGGGGCATGCCTGTTTCCAATCAATTGGGATAGACAAGCTTGTATTGCAAATTTATTTCAAGATCAAATTGTTTCCAGCGATGTTGATGGTATGTAACACCTTTAGGCTGAGGAATTTTTATGTAAATGTTTTGTGAATCTTACCTGAGTAATAATAATTTCATCTGGCTGGACCCAGAAGAGTATGTGGGATAGGAGAGGAAGAGATATAAGAGAGAGGGGAGGGGAAGGGAAAGGAGGAGGAGTTGAAAGAGGGAGGGAGGGATGGGAAAGAGATAAAGATGGATAGATAGATTGATAGATGATAGATACAGATAAATGATAGATAGATGGTAGATAGATAGATGATAGATAGTTAGATAGAAAGGCCAGGGAGGAGGAGGTAGAAGGCATGCCAGCCAGGGCGTCTTCCAGGCCCATTCTGTGTGGCCAGATGTATAGATGGTGTGTGTGTTCGCGCGCGCGTGCGCGCATGCATGCATGCCACCCTTCCAGCAGACTCCAGTGGGTTTAAAAGCCTGAACCAGTTTTGTCAGAAAGCCCTGCTGTTCTTGCCCAGCCTAAATAACACATTCTTCCAAAATATAGGGAGTTCATGCCAGTGAAAATCAAAGTGCATCTTTAAAGTATGGGGAAAGAGCTAGAGAGAGATGGCCCAGTGGGTAAAGGTGCCTGTTACTAAGACTGAGGTTGCATCCCTAAGACCCACATGGTGGAAGAAGAGAATCATCAGTACCCCAAAGTTGTCCTCTGAGTTCTACATGCCCACTGTGGCTGGTGTATACACACACGCACGTACACACACACACACACACACAGGCACACACGCACATGCTCGCGCACACACACACACTTAATAAAATGAAAATAAAGTACAGAGAAAAGCTATTTTAAGTTTTTGAGATGGTTTTTAATTTTCTGTGAAGTAATACACTTTTGGATTTTGACCATTTGGTAGCTGAGGAAAATCTTCTCTCAGCAGCCAACGGTTGTCCTCTCTGTACACCTACCTGTCCTATACCCCCATATCTATCACCTTTGAAATCTTCCTGCTGCTCCTTCCCGAAAGAACTGCTTAGGTAACATCTGATGCTCTCTTCTCACATGTAGGCAATTTCCTCTGGCTTTCTCATGCTTCACTTTCCCTTCGCCCAGTACCCTCCATAGTATAATTCTGCATTTTGTTGAAATTATTGTTGTTTGCATTGTTATTATGGCTATGCAAATATTGTTTATTGCTGATCCAGGGAGTATGTAATGATTATGCAACTATGATTACATTTTCTTTCTGTTCAAGTTGCTAATAATAAAATCTTCATGTTCTCTTTTCCTGGTTTTATTTTACATATTTTTCTTAGTCTTTCTGTGTTCTCCAAGGCATTCTAGAATGCCTCTCAATGAACTTTCCACTCAGCCACACCTGTCACATAACCTCCCTGGCCCACTTCTTTCACCTCCTTGATCTCTCTCTCCCACAGCCCCATCTCTCTGCCTTGATCTGGACTGGTTGCTTTCTAAACTGCTAAATGGAATTCAACTGGGGATTCCCTTCCATTGTTCTGGAATTCCCTGGAGCTGGGTTTCTGGTTTCCTTCACTGGGGCTGTCGTTGTCCATACTCCTTTGCCCAAGGTAGACAGCCTTTTCCTGTGATGATCTACAGAGTACCCAGACAGTAACTTTGGGTGTGATTTTGTCTAAAAAACAGCACCATTGGTAATTGGATCAGGAGACATACCCAACAACTTCCATGTATCCATGGGAAGACACTGGTCTAAGAGGAAGAGAAGTTCACCCAGAGTGCCTCCTGAGCTCAGACTGATGTGAAATGTAGAGGCAAACACTCAGAACGGAAACTGCCAGGGTTCAAGTCCATCCTCTGTTACTGGATACAAAGCCTCAAAGGAATTGTCACCGGTACATCTTTCTGATGGATTTGTTCCTAATTTTGAGCTCTAGCAAAGTTTGTTCAAATTTCCATTTGGTAAGAGACTATTGCATAGAAGAGAATTCTTTGAGAACCTGCAGCAAATAGAAGGTTTCTGGGGTGAATACCCTAATCAGTGGAAACCATGAAATTAAATACTGCATTTGCAAATCACTTAGAACATTTCCTTGACCCTTGGAATGTTAAAGAGACATTTGCAGCTATTACTGTGAGTGATTAGGTGATAGTAGACTGAAGGTCACCATTCCTGGGTTAGTTTTCATCTTCATTGTGACACAATCTGGGCTAACTTGGGAAGAGAACCTCAATGAGGTGGGGATTGGGTATGCTGCTTTGACCTGCGGACAATTGTGCTAATTGATTCGAGAAGCTTCAGCTGCCCACTGTGGACAGCACCCATTCCCCAGGCGAGGGGCTCTGCCTGAACTGTGTAAGTGTGGAGATATCAGTCGGAACACAAACAAGCAAACAAGTGTGGATACATGCACTCTGCCCTTTCTCTCTGCTCTTGAGCGTGGGTGTGATGTGACTAGGTGTTTGAAGTTTTTGCCTCCACTTCTGCACAATGACTTGGAATTATAAGCTGAAACAAACTCCTTTCTCTCCTAAGTCGCTTTTGTCATGGTGTTTTTATCACAACAACAAAAATGAAACTAGAATGTATGCCTGTGTTCCCTGACTCCCGTCTGATGTACGCTTAGGGAACTTACCTACAGTGGGCTGTGCCTGGTTTCTTACGGGGTTTGTCACTTCCAGGTTTTCATTTTCTCTCTCCTACCATTTCTTACAAATAGGTGTGATCTGAAACAGGCCACAGATTGGGGGGTGGGGGTATGCCAGTATAGTTTGATTCCATAGGGCAAAAAAACAGGCAAAGGATGCTTGTTCTCATATCCTCTTCTCCAGAGAAGTATTTTTTATATGGCTACTCCCAAAAGTGGTTTCTGTTGGCTAGTTGGAAATTACCAGCAGTTTGAGGAGAAATATTATAGGAGCCACGGATGGAAAGTTCCCTTAATGATGGCCGAGAAGCCGCAGCATCTGCTGTGGCTTCCTCCAGCATCATCTTCCATCTGACACTCTCCCTCACCAAATGAAAAATTAATTTAAAATCCCCCACTCAGATGCAGCCAGAATACACATTCCTGAAGACCCAAATAGGGACAATTCATCCAAAAGATGTACAGGGAATGGTGCCCTTGTGATTTTTATATCCACATTCATTGTTTCAGATTTAGGCAGGAATAGACACACATGTATTTATTACTACAGCAATGATAACACAACAAATAAGAAAGAAGGAGGAAGGGACCCCAAGGGTTCCCCTGTGTGACCTGAACACATTGCAGGTTCCATCGTATGTGTCTGCTGCCTAGGAGAGAGAGCAGAAGTCATTTTTCTTCTTGCTTGGCACGTGGCTTGCAGAGATCACCGTAGACAGTTGCTTTGGGCAGACCCAGTGGGAGGCCCATAGGCAGCTGCTGCACAGTGGTTACAGTAGCCTGTGAGTTAACTGAGTGACATATCTGTGCCCAGCTGTAGCTCTCCTCCTCACCTGCACTTGCTGAAGCTTCCTGGAGAACAGTGTTCTTAAGCTCTGGCGTGTCTTTGCCACAGGACCCATGGTTGCGACTGGCAGCCTTAAAACCACCCAGTTAATTAGCCACTTTGGCAGGAAATGTTTTCCTGTTTGGGGAGAAGACCTGAAAGATCTTACCATCTTATGAGTTGAACGTGAGCTGGGATCTAGATGTCTGGGCCTTTTGAAGCTAAATCTTCTCTGTCCTTTGGGTCTACTTTGTTGGTCTGCTTGTCTGTCCATTCATCCATCCATCTGCCCATCCATCCATCTATTGACCTATCTTTTGTGTATGTGTATTGTGCTCACACAGGTTTTCATCCACGTGTTCATGTGTGTGTGTGTGTTGTGCACATGTACATATATACAGATGTGGTATGTGGAAGTCATTGGTCATCCTTGGGTGCCATTCCTCAGTCATTATCTTACCGTTTTATGAGAAAATGCCTCTCATTTGCCTGGAGCTTGCCAATAGGCCATGTTGACTGACCAGTGAGAGTCCTGAAGATCTGCCTTCTTTCCCTGTAAGGACATATTTTCCAAGCTTTCCATGAGGGTTCGGGTATAAACTCAGGCTTTCATGTTTGTATGGCAAGAACTTCACCAACTAAGTCATCTCCCTATGTTATGCCTGGCTTTTTACATTTGTTCTGCCAATCAAGTTCATGTCCTCATGCTTATAAGGCTAACACTTTATCCTCTGATCTCTCCTCCTGGTCCTCATCCATCATTCATTTTTATTATGTGTATGAGTACTTTATGTGCATGCATGTTTGTGCACCATCAACATACCTGGAGCTGGCTGAGGCCAGAAGAAGTCATTGAATCTCTTGGAACTGGAGTCTATTATGGTTGTGAGCCACCATGTGGTTGCTTGGAATTGATCCTGGGTCCTCTGGAAAGGCAGCCAGTGTCACTAGCCACGGAGCCATTTCTTCTGTCCTTACCTATCTTTTTTTTTTTTAAAGCAATTCTCATCAGTTCCCCATGAACAAGGTCTAGCCAGATGAGTCCAGTAGAATCAAAGACTGATGCTCCTCCCTGTATGAGCTTGGTTCAGGATGAAGCTCTACCAGTTGGCCAGTTTGTCTACTGAGCAACTAACACCACACTTCCCTATGGGACAAGTATAAGAGAATGCCAACCCAATGTAGTTGATCACTCATTGAGATTCTCTTTCCAAGTGTCTTGGTTCGGTTTCTAATGCTGTCATAAACACCATGACCAAAAGTAACTTCGAGAGGAAAGGGTTTATTTTATTATACCCTTCCAGGTAACAGTTCATCACTGAGGGAAGTCAGGACAGGAACTCAAACAGGCCAGGGACCTGGAGACAGGAGTGATACAGAGGCCATGGAGGAGTGCTGCTTACTGGCTTGCTCCCCAAAGCTTGTTCAGTCTGTTTTCCTAAATACTCCAGACCCACTTATCCAGGGGTGGAACCACCACAATGCCCTGGGCCCTTCCACACCAATCACTAATTAAGAAAATGCACCATAGGTTTGCCCACAGGCTAATCTGGTGGGGACATTTTTTTCAGTCAAGCTTCCCTCTTCCCAAGCGACTATAGCCTGTGGTCAAGAGAACACAAAATTAGCCAAGTAATTTCAATGTCCTACATTGAAGACTAAAATGAACCATCACAGGTGGTGACCTGAGTTCTGTCCTTAGCTAACCACTTATAGACACTCACAAGAGACAGTCTCTTCATAGAAAGGGACAGTTTTACACCACATATAGCAAAGCACAGAGTTCTCTGTTTCTGTGTAGCTGAGAGGGAGGATATCTAAGAATGACAACTGTTCACTGGGTCTGAGTGACCCTAGCTTTCTCTTCCCAAGGCCCACAGTGCAGGGACAATCCACATGCTCTGAACATGGCAGTAGTTCCTTCATAGGCTACTTTACACAGGCTACATTTGCAGTCCATGCACTGGAGTGACAGTTTCTCCACCCAGGACCCTCACCTCCCACTGTTCCCTATACCCTACTGCTACCCAGAAGGCATATCTCTGGGGGCGGGGCAGCCAGGGAGCTGAGTTCCCCTTGATCCAGCCAGGCTGCTAACTCTGAACTCGGATAGGGAGTTTGACATGAAATTTCCATGACAAGTAGTCACCTGTTTATACATTCTGCTTTTTTGCAAAGCCATTAGCCTTTCCTGGCCCTATCAGCTGCCCTCATCCATATTTCAGAACTGTGTCTAAAACATGAAAAAAGAAAAAGGAAAAATGAAGAAATGCTGAATATCATGATAATCATTAAGGGAGAAAAATAAAACCCTTGCTCACTCTGCACTTTGTGTGCTCTAGGGTGGCTGGGGTGTCCCTGCTATACCAAGTCACATGGGCTGTGTCCTGTGGGAGTGAGTTCACCATCAATCCCATACCCTGTGATACTAACATATTATTTGATTAGAGAAAGGGCTGAAGTGAAAACTGTACTAGAAGAGCTACAAGGAGGTGCTGGGTCACATCCTGAGTTATATGCAGTGGTCAGATGCTCTGAGCTCTGCTCCACCTTGCCAGGTCCCCGGGAAGCACACGAAAGACAAAGATGCTGGGATCTCACTGCCAGAATTGCACAGGGGAATTGAGATTATGAAGTAAAAATGATGAGCGGTAAAAGTGTGACTTTTCCTCTGAGAAGGAGCAATGCTGGTGCAGAAGCCTGAGTGGAGAGAGATGCATGCGATCCAGCACAGGAGCAGCTGGGCAAGTGTACACACACACAGACACACACACACAGACACATACACACACACACACACACACACACACACACACACACACACACAAGGAAGCTAGTGAGACCTTGTATCTAGACTATGGAATTCCTATGAGGTCATTATAGTAGGCAATGGTTGATCTGGCTCCATGGTTCCTGTCTTCTGGTTTCCATACACCTGGGCATTCCCTTCCCCTAAAGAATGAGCATAGTCAGTGACTTGCTTCCAATCCATGAAACACAGCAAGGGTAATGGGATGATAATTTCATCTGTTCTGTCATATGGGAAAGGTGATGGGAGGTCCTACTTGTGATCACATCATGTCACATGGGACTGTCTTTTCACCTTTGCTCTCTCAGTGGCTTGAAGAATCCAGCATCCATGCTGAGGGGGTCAACAGGTAGCTCCTGTGGAAATGGTTATACTTCTGTCCCCACAAGGAAATGACTCTCTCCAGAGCCTGAGTGAATGTGCAGGCGGACCTTCCCCAGGAGGACATTTGGATGAGACGCTTTCCAGCCAAGACCTGACTGCAGCCTTGCAAGGACCCAACTTAGCTGTGTCTGGGGTTCTGATCAACAGAGTTTCAGAGTCATGGGTGGTGGTGTTTTATACTGCAGTGATTGTGTCCACAAATGCAGAACTGGTGCAGCAGGCACTTCAAGCATGCCCCTGACACCTGCTTCACACCAATTACTGAGGTGAGAAGCAGGCTCCTATTTCTGACCAAAACCCACAGCTGCTATCTGACTTTCCTGGTCCTGGATGCTTTCCCCATCATGGGTCCTGATTAGTTTCTTTTCCTCATTGCTTTGATAAGACACTCTGACACAAAGTGACTGAAGGGAGGAAGGGCTTACTCTAGCTCACAGTTCCAGGGTGCACAGTCCATCATGATGGGGACGGCATGATTGCAGGGATGAACATGAGGCAGGCCGTCACATCACATCTGCAGTCAGGAAGCAGGGAGAGATGAATGCTGGTACTTAGTTCACTTTCTCTCTTTTATTCAGGACCCCGGCCCACGGGACAGTGCCACCTGCGTTCTATGAGGGTCTTCCTTCCTCATAGATGTGCTCACAAGCTCACAAACTTGTTTCCTAGGTGATTTCAGATTCAGTCAAGTTGAGCAAGATTGGCCACCATAGCCCCTATCCTCTGTGCAAACAAGCAGAACACAGTTAAAAAAAAAAGTCTTATTACCTGCCTTGCACAAGATTTATAGTCCAAGCTGGTTCATTATAGCACACTCATTACAATGCTCATTTTTATTCTAATTAAAAAAAAGTTAAAATGAAATCAGTTTTTACAGGCACTGAAAAATATCATGGGCCCTTTGTATGGGCCTGGGATGTCTGATGGATGATGGACTGTTTCTCTCACAGCCTCCCTGTACTAGTAACAACTTTGGAGTTGTTGTATTTTGAACTTGAGTAATGGAGGATGAAGTGGGCCCAGGGTGGAGGAAGGGGACAATGGGAATGGAAGGAGGATAGGGAGAGCATTCCATATCAGCAAATATTCATGAAGGTTCATGAAGAGTCCCTTAGGGGTTAAGGTCATAAGCATGAAGGTGGTTCAGTTCCTGCCCTCAGGGACATCTTAATTTAATAGGAGAAAGAAGAGAAGCACTCAGATAATTATAAATTAACATGGAAAACGATAAGGGCTGAAAGGAGCAAAAAGGAATGAACCAGTCAGGGATAAAGCAGATTCTGTGTCCAGATTTTTTTTTTGTTCCTTTGCTCATTCATTTGACATTTATTGAATTATAGGTCACGCCTGAGAGATAGTAGTGTGTGAAAGAGTGGTCCCTGCCTCAGAAAAATTCACGATTTCTCTGAGAATGCCGAGAAGTGATTTTTAGCATCATGTGGGAGGGGTATGGCCGATGAATGCTCCAGTAGGCTGCCTAGGGTGAACTGGTCCTAGAGAAGGGGTCTCAGTCTTGTCATTACCCCATCAGTGGAGTACTTTGTTACTGGGATATGATGGTTAATATTGACTGACAACTCAACTGCATCTTGAGTCACCATGGAAACAAAGCTCTGGGCATATCTGAGAGGAAGTTTCTAGATTAGATTAATTGAGGCAGGAAGACTCAGCCTGAATGAGGGCTGTACCATTCCATGGGCTGGTGTCCTGACCTGAGGATGGAGCAGGAAACCTTCCCTCTCCTGTCCCCTGACCATCTCTCTTGTAGGAATCAGCCACCTGCTCCTGGGCATCGTGGCTAGGGAGGACCATTCCTACTGGGCTCAATCTCTTCCTTGGCTTTTCTGAAGCAGTGATGTCTGGTACCATCTGTGGGACTTCTCAGTATTATTTAAAGAACCAGGCTTTTCTTCCACCACTGTCAGACCCACTTTCAGAGCCTGTCATTTCCCAGCTGGCATCCTGGCAGTCAGTGGGCAAGTTTCACAGAGTGCTATGTAAACATTAGGCAGCGAGTCCTACAGTCTCACCCAGCAGCTTCAGTCAGGGGACTCCAAGGTGCCCTGCCCAGTTCTGTCATAGTGGTCTCTTTGTACATGTTACATGTTTATGCCTGTGTATGTGTGGGTATACTACACATGTGTTCAGGTGTACAGGAAAGCCAACACATGCGGAGGTGTGTGGAAAAGGCAGAGGCTGGTGTTGGTGGTCATTTTCAATTGCTCTCTACCTTCTTACTTTTTGAAGCAAGGTCTATCACTGAACCTAGAGCTTGCTGATGGCCAGTGAACTCAACAGGTACCACCATGCCTGGGGGTTTACATAGTTTGCAGGGATATGAACTCAGGTCTTCATACGCCTGTGTAAATACTCTACCGACTGAGCCATCTCCCCAACCACCATAGTCTGTTACTGTGTGTGACCCCATGGAGCCACAGCCTGTGGGTCTTAAGGGGGTGTCAGTAAATGCTTTTCAAGTGAGATTCTTTTAGTGTCCTAAAGCTATGTGCCTCTGTAGAACCCTGCAGCCAAATGGTGGAGATATAAGAAGGTGGCGAGAACCATTTACACTGGGACAATGACATGCAGTAAGACCATTTGGTAAAGAGGGATGCTTGGTCATCCTATGCGCATCCACGTGGATCCCCATCAGATGTTACCAGATGTAACCTCCTACTGTTGATGTCTATTACTCTGTGCCCTGACTACAGAGGTGGGGGGCATCAGTTCAAGCCTTTACTTACCTCACTCCAGAAGTATGGCCTTTGACAAGGCAATGGACCTTTCAAACTACAATAAATGTTTCTCATGAGAAAAGCCTTAAAGTCTACTGGCAGAGCTGTGGTTGTAGCTAAGTAGCAAAGAGCTTGCTTAGAATGCACATGGACCCAGTACTGCCAAAGGAGAAAAGTAAATAGAAAAGAAAGATTATAGCTGTCCAATGAGCCCAAGAGGGGAGCTCCAGGAGAGTAGGGAACTGTTGTATGAGTTACCAGCAAGTGGAGGTATGTATGTTATCTGTGAGTGAGCCTGCAGACCCCTATAAGCCAATCATGTTCTGTGCAGTTGGAGGAGAGATCATGCTCGCCTAGGAGGGGGCTCCCCTCATTTCACGTGACTTCATCCTTGTTTTTAGTCCACAAGTTGATAAGCTAATTGCTCACAGCCAAGTTGATCTTCATGCCCCAGATTAAGAGACTATATCAGAAACCTAGATATTTACTAAATCTAATTTATATTAATCTAACTCCCTACAGTCCCATGTGATGAATGGTAGAAAATCTTGTCTGTTCAGCCAAATTGGAAGCAAGTCCAGTCTGAATTAGTGCAAAGAGCTAGAATGACTAGTCTTTCAAATAAGATTTTTTTTAAATACTTTATTTTTTTTTCTTCAAGTTACATCTCAGTAACAAACCCCTCCCTATTCCCCCTTCCTATCCCGCCCTTCCACCCTCTTCCCCCCAGAAGTTTCCCCTTTCAGTCCAACAGATGGTTCCTTCTCTTATTACAGTAAGTATTATACAAAACAACAGACATAAATATGCCACATTTATGAGAGTTAAATGGCCCAGTATAACTTCCCAATGTCCAGTTTATACATATTTGGCCCCTGACTTTAACATTCTACTATCTAACCATCTCCTTGAGTTTAAAGGTCTATATGTGACTCAACATTCATACTAACTTGCAACACACTTTTAAGAGTATCTTCTTAGATCTATAACACCCTCTTGATTCCTAAACAACTCAAAATTTAACGATGAGACTCTAGCTGTCTATTCTTCAACCACCTCAGAGACCTGAGAGGGATAAATATATTTGCTTATATAGGAAGTGCAGGGCCTGCAGCTTCCAAAACTAAGAAAGGACATACCAATGACTGCCTGGACAGTTCCCATTTTCTCTCCATACATTCCTGCATCAGTCGTCAGCCTTTGGGTCCTGTTTCTGTGACAGATATTTGTTGTAGAGCAGGGATTATGAAGGACTTACCTACCCTGTCTTGGCAGAGTTAGGCTGTCGACTTCCCTGCTACCAAGTTTTGTCCTTTTTGGACAGCAGTCTGTCTGCAGTTGGTGCAAGGGGTTTTTTCATGCCAAGAGATAGGCTTGCCACTAATTCAACCATCTTACGGTGGAAGTTCTTCGATGCTTATCTTCTACTTGGAGTAGAATAGGGGGTGCTGTCAGGCGCTGATATGTCTCGATATAAAAAAAAATCTTGATTTAAGATAACATCTTTGAATGCCATATTCTGCAGATCTCTTGGGGTTTTTGAAGATGCCCTATCCATCTCTTGTATTTAGATAAGCAAATGTTGCTTGTCTCTTAGCAACTTGATTACTGGGTAGTTTAGAGAATATCTGTGATAGACTGTCATAGTAGCTAACAAAGTGACATGTTTGCATGACTAGGAGTTTGTTTTACTTAACTATCCTAGACCGTTTTAGACGGTTGGTATCAAGAGGTCAGAGCCTCATATTTTATTTTTAAGTATCTCTAGGTATGATACCATTAGGAAGCGTTACCTTTAAATTTGTATCAATATACAAAGATCTATTCAATTGTGGTTAAATATACTCTTAATTATGTATCAATATACAAAGATTAATGCCTATGTAGCCCAATACAATCTTAATATTATGTCCATATGCAAGGGTCAATACCATTGTGGCCAACTATAATCTTAATTTTGTATCAATATACAAAGATCAATACCAATGTAATCCAATACAATCTTATTTTTGCACAATAAACAATGGTCAATACCACTTTAGCCAAATAACCTACTAATTTTGTATCTATATACAAAGGTATAAGGGCATATTCAATAATCTGCCCCTTCTTCTTGGACCTTCCTGTGCTATGACTATATCTCATTTTTCTCAAGCCCATGCACTCCTACATAGGAGAGGAAGAAGGATACAGAAAAGGAAAAGTAGGAAGTCCCTGGGGCTAACCTCCAAAACCCATTAAGACAGGACCATTTATCAGCTTGTAGTCTCTTTCCCTAAATATCAGAGTTTTCAGTTATCCTTCAAATAACCAAAAAGAAGGGCGGAGAAACACCTTCCCCACCCTCTAGGCATGGGACGTCGCTCTCTTAAAGTGACTTCCTGCTGATTTGGGTCATAGTAGACCTGTTTGGGGCCCGAACTCAAATGGAAAAAATGGTTAAAAATGTTAGTACACTCCTTTTATGTTCAGTCCTTCTGTTCTCAGCTGTTTAGATGACCTAAGGGGTTTGTAGGCAGAAGCTGATCTTGCAGGCTTCACTGAGGTTCCTGCCGGGGCATTGTGTAGAGCTGAACGGTCTCAGTGACATTGGATTGCTGTGGTGGTTGCAGGCCCCCGATGGAGACAGCTATTGAGGAAGTCTGCCAGGCAGAATCAACTGGGTCACTCGTCCTCCTTGGTGCCTGATTCTGCTCTCTGCTGAGGTTTCCGCTGTCCAGCCGTCCCTGGGCTCCCCTAATGAACGCTTCGATTCTCCTGGAACGATAAGAACAGAGCCCTGCCCCAATCCCAACCCTAGGACAATTGCCCTCTTTTTTGGGGGGGGGGCGTGGGGGGGCTAGGTAGTACTTCTCCTGAAGCAAATTTGGCCTTCTGACAACATACAAAGCGTTATCTTTCAATCCAGGTTAAAGAAGAAATCATTCTGTCACCTTGGAGCTAAACCAGCTCTAGTGTATATATTTTGAGATCCCAAAGGACAATCTGCCTGCATCGAGAAGGCCTTTTGTAAGTAGCCTCCAAACCTAGGTCCCTCCAAATCCCATGTGTGTGTCTCTGAACTCTAATTATTGGGATCAGGGACCTGTGTTTCCATTCTGAAGGGATCAAAGATGTGTTCCACCACTCCTGGATCGAAGTCTTTCTCTATTTGAGTTTTCCCTGCATCAGGCTGACCCTGAGCTCCGGGATCTGCCCGTTTCTGTCTCCAGTGTGCTGGGAGCTGGACCAAGGGTGTACTCTTCTTGAATGGTGGGACCAAGAGTATGCACCCTCACCACCCCGCTCCGTATGACTCCAGAATACATAAGACCACCAACTCTACGGTGCTCCCCCCGTCTCCGCTGAAGTCAAAGGCATGGGCCAACACCACAATTCTCTTGTATTTTACCTTAGCTCCACGTCTTCTCTACACCTGGAGGTCTGCAAAACCAGGCCGAATGGCTGTATCCTCTATTCCATTCACAGTGTTTCAGCCCTGCCTCCTGCCTTTTTTTTTTTAGTTAATAAATTTATTTGTTTGTTGCTTCAGGTTACATCCTTATCATATTGTCCTCTTTTCCCGCTTCCCAGCCCCACCCTCCCATGCTCTACCCCCTGACCCTTCCGCCTTGTTCCTCTGGGGTGGAGTGTCCCTGCCTAACAGTCTCTCACCACAGATCAGGAGTCATATGAGGGCCAAGAGCCTCTTCATTCAC
>CAJQZJ010033670.1:1058432-1071786 GCA_907164525.1 Lophiomys imhausi | reverse complement strand
CCCCCCCCCCCCCCCCGTCTCTGCTGAAGTCAAAGGCATGGGCCAATACCACAATTCTCTTGTATTTTACCTTAGCTCCACGTCTTCTCTACACCTGGAGGTCTGCAAAACCAGGCCGAATGGCTGTATCCTCTATTCCATTCACAGTGTTTCAGCCCTGCCTCCTGCCTTTTTTTTTTTAGTTAATAAATTTATTTGTTTGTTGCTTCAGGTTACATCCTTATCATATTGTCCTCTTTTCCCGCTTCCCAGCCCCACCCTCCCATGCTCTACCCCCTGACCCTTCCGCCTTGTTCCTCTGGGGTGGAGTGTCCCTGCCTAACAGTCTCTCACCACAGATCAGGAGTCATATGAGGGCCAAGAGCCTCTTCATTCACCGGGGGCCTACGAGGCAGTACTGCCAGTGAAAGGTGTCTCCTTGCTACTGGGGGAATACTAAAAAAAAAGACCAACAAACACACAAACCCACAAAAACAAAGAATATCAACAAAAAAAGAGAGGAAAAAGAGAAGGGAAAAGGAAAAAGAAAAAAGAAAAAAAGAAGGAAAAAGAAAAAGATAAAAAAAAATTATGTCCATGTTCCTTTTGGTGTGTTGGTTGTAGTACAGGTATCCTGTACGATATAGTTAAAATCCTACTATAAGTGAATAGATGCCATGTGCATCCTTCTGAGACTGGGTTAGCTCACTCAGGATGAGCTCCTCTAGATCCATCCATTTGGTTGCAAATTGCATGATTTCATTGTTTCTTATAGCTGAGTAATATTCCATTGTATAGATGTACCACAATTTTTTAATCCATTCTTCAGTTGAGGGACATCTGGGTTGTTTCCAATTTCTAGCTATTACAAATAAGGCTGCTATGAACATAGATGAGGAGACTTCCCTATGTCTCCCTGAGAGGTCCTTTGGGTGTATACCCAGAAGTGGTATGGCTGGGTCCTGAGGCAAGGTTATTCCTAGATTTCTAAGATATCGCCAGACAGACCTCCATAGTGGTTGCACAAGCCTGCACTCCCACCAGCAATGGAGTAAGGTTCCCCTTTCTCCACACCCTCGCCAGCATACGCTATCATTTGAGCTCTTTATCTTAGCCATTCTAACAGGTGTTAGGTGGAATCTCAGGGTCATCTTGAGTTGCATTTCTCTGATGATTAAGGATGTTGAACATTTCTTCAGGTGTCTCTCAGCCCTTAGGGATTCCTCCTTTGTGAATTCTCTATTTAGCTCCATCTCCCATTCTTTGATTGGATTATTTGGTTTCTTGGCATTTAGTTTCTAGAGTTCTTTGTAGATTTTAGATAATAGCCCTCTATCAGATGTGGGGTTGGTGAAGATTTTCTCCCAGTCTGTTGGTTGCCGTTTTGTTCGAATTATAGTGTCCTTTGCCTTACAGAAGCTTTTCAGTTTCATGAGGTCCCATTTATTGATTGTTGATCTCAGGTCCCGAGCTGTTGGTGTTCTGTTCAAGAAGTTGTCACCTGTGCCAATGAGTTTGAGGGTTTCTCCTACTTTTTCTTCTAGTATCTTTAGTGTGGCTGGCCTTATGTTAAGGTCTTTGATCCACTTGGAATTAAGTTTTGTACAAGGTGATAGGTATGGGTCTAATTTCATTCTTTTGCAAGTGGACATCCAGTTGGACCAGCACCATTTGTTGAAGATGCTGTCCTTCTTCCATTGTGCATTTTTGGCTTCTTTGTCAAAGATTAGTTGGCCATAGGTGTGTGGATCCATGTTTGGGTCTTCAATTTGATTCCATTGATCCACTGGTCTGTTTCTATACCAGTACCATGCTGTTTTTATTACTGTTTCTCTGTAGTACAGCTTGAAATCTGGGATGGTGATACCTCCAGATGTTTTTTCATTGTACAGGATTGATTTAGCTATTCTGGGCTTTTTGTTGTTCCATATGAAGTTGAGACTAGCTTTTTCCAGGTCTACAAAGAATTGTGTTGGTATTTTGATAGGAATTGAATTAAATCTATATATTGCTTTTGGTAGGATAGCCATTTTTATTATGTTGACCTTACCTATCCATGAGCATGGGAGATCTTTCCATCTTCTAAAGGCCTCTTCCATTTCTTTCTTCAGGGGCTTGAAGTTCTTGTTATATAGGTCCTTTACATGCTTGGTTAGAGTTACCCCCAGGTATTTTATGTTGTTTGTGGCTATTGTGAAGGGGGTTGTTTCCCTTATTTCTTTCTCGGTATATTTGTTTGTTGTATAAAGAAGGGCTTCTGATTTTTTTGAGTTAATTTTGTATCCAGCCACCTTGCTGAAGTTGTTTATCAGCTATAAGAGTCCTTTGGTGGAGTTTTTGGGGTCGCTTATGTATACTAACATATCATCTGCGAATAGGGATAATTTGACTTCTTCATTTCCAATTTTTATCCCTTTGATCTCCTTTAGTTGTCTTATTGCTCTAGCAAGGACTTCAAGTAGTATACTGAAGAGATATGGTGAAAGTGGACATCCTTGTCTTGTCCCTGAGTTTAGAGGAAATGCTTCAAGCTTCTCTCCATTTAATTTGATGTTGGCTACTGGCTTGCTGTATATTGCCTTTATTATTTCTAGGTATGGTCCTTGTATGCCCGTTCTCTCCAGAACTTTTAGCATGAAGGGGTGTTGGATTTTGTCAAATGCTTTTTCTGCATCTAGCGAGATTATCATGTGTTTTTTTTCTTTCATCTTGTTTATGTGGTGAATTACATTGATAGACTTTCGTATACTGAACCATCCCTGCATTCCAGGGATGAAGCCTACTTGATCATGGTGTATGATACTTTTGATGTGTTCTTGAATTCGGTTTGCTAGTATTTTATTAAGTATTTTTGCATCTATGTTCATGAGGGAGATTGGTCTGAAGTTCTCTTTCTTTGTTGGGTCTTTGTGTGGTTTAGGAATCAGAATGACAGTGGCTTCATAGAATGAGTTTGGCAGTGATCTTTCTGTTTCTATGTGGTGGAAGAGTTTGAAAAGTAATGGTGTTAGTTCCTCTTTGAAGGTCCGGTAGAATTCCGTGCTAAAGCCATCTGGCCCTGGGCTTTTTTTGGTTGGGAGATTATTAATGACTGTTTCTATTTCTTTGGGTGTTATTGGGCTGTTTAAGCTGTTAATCTGATTTTGATTTAGTTTTGGTAGGTGGAATTTATCGAGGAAATTGTCCATTTCGCTTAGGTTTTCAAATTTAGTGGAATATAGATTTTTAAAGTAATGCCCGAATATTTTCTGGATCTCCTCAATGTCTGTTGTTATTTCTCCCTTTTCATTTCTGATTTTGTTGATTTGTGTTCTTTCCCTTTGCCTTTTAGTTAATTTGGCTAGGGGTCTGTCTATTTTGTTGATTTTCTCAAAGAACCAACTCTTGGTTTCATTGGTTCTTTGTATAGTTCTTTTTGATTCTAAGTTGTTGATTTCAGCCCTAAGTTTGATGATTTCCTGCCTTCTGCTCTTCTTGGGAGTGTTTGTTTCTTTTTTTTTCCAATTCACCCAGCTTAGCTGTTAGTTCACTAATATGAGCTGTCACAATTTTCTTTTTGAAAGCACTTTGTCCTATGAACTTTCCTCGTAGCACACCTTTCAATGTATCCCATAGGTTTGGGTATGTTGTGTCTTCATTGTCATTGGATTTTAAGAAGTCTTTGATTTCCTTCTTTATTTCTTCTCTGACCCAGTGGTCATCCAGTAAGGAGCTTTTCAATTTCCATGTGTGTGTAGGCTTTCTGTTGATTTTTTTGCTGTTGAAGACCAGCTTTATTCCATGGTGGTCTGATAAGATACAAGGTGTTATTTCAATTTTCTTGTATTTATTGAGACTATCCTTGTGACCAACTATGTGGTCGATTTTGGAGAAGGTTCCGTGGGATGCTGAGAAAAAGGTATATTCCTTTGTGTTTGGGTGAAACGTTCTGTAGATATCTGTTAGGTCCATTTGTTTCATGATCTCTGTTAGACTCAATATTTCTCTGTTTGTCTTCTGTCTTGATGATCTGTCCATTGCTGTGAGTGGGGTGTTGAAGTCTCCCACTACTAATGTGTTGTGATCAACGTGCGCTTTAAGTTTTAGAAGTGTTTGTTTTACGAAAGTAGGTGCCTTTGTATTTGTTGCATAGATGTTCAGAATTGAGATTTCCTCTTGATGAATATTCCCTTTGATGAGTATATAGTGCCCTTCTTTGTCTTTCTTCATTAACTTCAGTTGGAAGTCTGTTTTGTTTGATATTAGGATGGCTACTCCAGCTTGCTTCCTGGGTCCATTTGCTTGGAAAACCTTTTCCCAGCCCTTTGCTCTGAGGCAGTGACTATCTTTCATAGTTAGATGTGTCTCTTGTATACAGCATAAGGAAGGGTCTTGCTTGCGGATCCACTCTGTAAACCTATGTCTTTTTATTGGGGAGTTGAGTCCATTGATGTTGATGGATATTAGTGACCTGGGGTGGTTATTTCACATTAGTTTGGTATAGGTGGTGGTCCTGTGCATCTTTTGGTTTAGTTGCTGAGGGGTTTTCTATTCCCTTTGTTTTCTTGGGTGGAGTTTTCTTCTCTGGGTTGGGATTTTCCTTCTTGGATTTTCTGTAGGGCTGGGTTTGTGGGTAGATATTGTTTAAATTTGATTTTGTCATGGAATATCTTGTTTTCTCCATCTATGCTGATAGAGAGTTTTGCTGGGTAAAGTAGTCTGGCTGGGCACCTATGATCTCTCAGGACTTGTAGTATATCTGACCAGGCCCTTCTAGCTTTTAACGTTTCTGAGGAGAAGTCAGGTGTAATTCTGATGGGTCTGCCATTGTATGTGACTTGACCTTTTTCTCTTACAGCTTTTAATATTCGTTCTTTGTTCTGTACATTTGGTGTTTCAATTATTATGTGGCGAGAGGAGTTTCTTTTCTGGTCTAATCTGTTTGGTGTTCTGTAAGCCTCTTGGATTTTTATTGGCATCTCTTTTTTCAGGTTTGGGAAGTTTTCCTCTATGATTTTGTTGAAGATATTTCCTGGACCTTGGAGTCGGGAGTCCTCTCTTTCCTCTATACCTATAATTCTTAGGTTCCGTCTTTTCATTGAGTCCTTGATTTCTTGGATGTTGTGGATGAGAGATTTTTTAGCCTTCTCATTTTCTTTGGATGTTGTACTGATTTCTTCCACTGAATCTTCCATGCCTGAGATCCTGTCTTCCATCTCTTGCATCCTATTGTTGATACTCACATCCGTAGTTCCTGTTCTCTTCCCTTGGTTCTCCACTTCCTCTTTTAACTCTGACTGTGTTTTCTTTATTGTTTCTATTTCTATTTTCATGTCTTGTATGGTTTTGTTCGTTTTGTACATTTCCTTCTCCAGCTTGCTTGTTTTTGTATGAAAATCTTTCATTGCTTTTTCCTTTTCCTGTTCAAGTTCTGTCACCTTGGCTTGGAGCTCTTTAATGGTGTTGTTCCTTATTTTGACTTGTAGAATTGTGGCTTCTTTGAATTCCTTCATAGATTTAAGTTCTTCTTGCAGGGACTCTATCACTTTCCATAATGCAGAATTGTCAACGTTTTCATGTGTTTCTGTTGATGTGTGGTCATCCGAATTGGATGAGCTAGGATAATTCTACTTTGTTGGAGTCATATTTCCTTGATTTCTATTTTTTTTTTGACCTTTGGCCATTGGATGCGTTTAGCTGTCTGTTTTCTGTGCTTGGAACCACAGTGGATGATTTGGTGCAGGGGATGAGTTACTTGGCTATCTGTCGTTGCTTACAGGGGGATTTCAAGGTCACTGTGGTTTTAATCACCTGAGGCACTGTGAGCTGGTGCAGCCTATTCCCAGGTTGTGAGTAATGGACCAGGATTGTTTCACTGCTCCCAATTCAGACTTCTCTATGTTGCACTCTGAGTTATCAGCCTGTAATGGTTCTGATGGTATGGGCCTGTTTGCCCAGGCACAGATTCTGTGGGCTTTGTTTGTCGTCACGGAGGCTGACAGGGTCTGGCTCCACACCTAATATGTCTGGATTTTCCAGAATACAGCTATGGTCCCAATTTCTGGTTTCTCACTAGGCTTCTCGCCACAGGGCTGGCCTCTGTGCCTGATTCCCTTCCTGTCTGCGCCGCCGCGGGTCCCCCTCCCTGGCTGCTAGGCCGTGGGTACCCCAAGCCCCGATCCTCCGGCAGCCTGAGTGGACCTCTCGCCCCAGCAGCTCAGCCATGGGTGCACGGATCCCTGGCCCCACCCACGCCTGTCTCTCTCCCCAGTTGACCTGCCGTGGGTTCGTGGGGATTTGGCCCTGCCAGCCGGGTTCCCTCCCCAGCTGTGCTGCCGTGAGTGCGCAGGATTCGGCCCCTCCCGCCGCCTGAGCCCCCTGTTTGTTCCTTGCTAAGCCTTCCACTATCTCGCAAAGTTTTTTAAGTGGGTGTAAGTTCTACCTGAGGTGTGGGGAGCCCAATAGGCCAGCGATCTATGGCCAAGTGGACCCAGATTCTGCCTGCTGTAAGTTGGGATCGATCTTACCAGGCGCCTCTCCAAATGGGAGTTCCCGAATCTCGGGTTTAGTGGCTTCCGTGTCTGCGAGAGATGGAGGAGAGCCTTGCCCTGGGACTTTTAACAGTCCCTTGGGAGCTGTGAGTGTTCCCGCGGGGGTCTAGCCCCTCCGGTTTTTGCACAGTGCCCAATAACTCTGTGTTTTTTATGGCTCTTTTTTCCCCCCGCGTTCAAAATGTGTCAGTGTAGGTCGCCGCCATCTTGGCCCGCCTCCAGATAACAATCTCAATAGACAGAAGGGCTTCAGAATCTTCAAAATTCTGGTGCAGCTGGCTGTGCTCACGTGCAAAAAGACAAAACAAGAGCAAAAGAAGACGCTGAAGTGGATTTCCCTTTCCAAAACAGCAGGCTTCCTGTGTTCCTGCCACCATGACCAGCTCTCCTGTGTCTCAAATAAGATTTGTTCGGTAATCTATCAGGCATATACTGAGTATAGTCCAACACTGGGAGACTGTAAGGAGCAATAGAGAGAGTAGAAAAATCTCCTCTCTTCAGGAAGCTTACAGCCTAGAACAACAGCTAAGCCACCAAATGCCTGCCAAACCCATACATAACTAAAGAGTGTGATCAGCCCGGAGAGGAGGAGGGGAGGGAGCCCAGGGCAACATCTAACTGAGCCATTTAATAGAGGTTGGGAGTGAAGGTCATGTCCAGGGAGGGCAACTCTAAGGACGTGACATCATCACTGGCAGGTACAGTGAACCTAGGTAAGAGCTGGTCCAGAGCAAACAGGGAAAGGTCAGACCAGGTTTGCCTCCACGAATAGGTGGGATGCAGTTGGAAGCAGAGAATTACAGAAACCTTAAAAATATGTTTTCTTATGTAAACTGAAGTTTGTTATGTAAACTTTACTTTGTTATGTTGGTTGGATCGGGGTCCACTGCCGGCTTCAGATTCCTGGCATCTGAGCAATAGTCTTCATGCATTACTTCAGCCATTTCTTTTTCTTTTTGTAATTTACAATTCTGAGGACTTCATATATGATTGCTGTATTCACATCCTCCCCCTCCTCCTTTCATTTCTTTCTGTGTGCCTCCTATTCCTTTTCAAATTCATGATGGCCTGTTATTCTTTAATTACAGTTGTTACACACACACACACACAAAGCTCTGTGAAGCTAGAGCCTCACACATGTGCTAGGCAAGAGCTCTACTATTTAGCTACATCATCAGTCATTCAATAAAATTATTTATTTTCATCTCTATAAGTACTCTCCCAGATAACTGTATTGCTGGTAGCCTTTCAGCCCATGACATGCTCTCTGTTCAAAATGAAGATCAGGTATATAGCAGGAGACATACTAGAGCCCGATGCCTTATGATTAGAATCGGATCCAGAGGGTGATAGTGGTTCTGACAGATTAGCCAGCACCCTCTGAACCCTTTGCCTTTAAGGCTGAGAGGATAATGGGTTCATTTCTAAATGACACCAGCTTTGCTGGTGTGTTTATTTCTTTGGGGTCCTGGGGATGAAATTAAGTAAATTCCCCCACAGATATACCCATTGGCTGTTCTGATAGAGGAATCATCTCAGATCAGCCTGGAGATGTGGAGTTCTGATGAGAAAGTCTCTCAAGAGTCAACTAAACTCTGTTAGGGCTTCTAGAGAGGCTGTTCAGGGGAGCAGCTTTTCAAAGGCAGGTCGTTTATGTGAATGGAAAGTGATAACTGAGGTTCAAGAGCCAGATTAAGGTACATTAGTTTTTTGGTGTATGTTGGAAGAATAGCCCATGTTCTGGTTAGAGTTTGGCCAGCTTGGCACAAGCTAGAGTCATCTGGGAAGAGGGAACCTCAGTTTAGATGATACCTTCATCAGAATGGGCTGTTGGTATATTTGTGGGGTTTTTCTCTTGATTATTGATTGATGTGGAAGGGTCTAACCCATTGTGGGCAGTGCACCCTGGGTAGGAGGTCCCGGGCTGTATAAGAAAACAGGCTGAGCAAACCCATGGGAAACAATCCAATAAACAGCATTTCTCCATGGTCTCTGCTTCACTTCACACCTCTATGTTGCTGTCTGGAGTTCCTGCCCTGACTTCCCTTCATAAATAGACTATAAGCTACAAGATGATGTTTTAGTTGGGGTTACTCTTGCTACGATGACACACTATGACCAAGAGCAACAAGGAAAGCATTTATTTGGCTTATATATTCTGAATCATAGTCCTGTGAGGGAAGCCAAGGCAGGAACTCAAACTGGGTAGGAAGCTGGCAGTGGGACCGTGGTGACAGGAGGCCATGGAGGAGTGCTGTTTACTGGCTTGCCGAGCCTGCTTTCTAACAGAACCCAGGGTCTGTAGCCTAGGGATGTCTCCAACCACAATGGGCTGGGTCCTCTCATGTCAATCACTAATTAAGAAAATATCCTACAGGTTTGTCTACAATCAGATATTATAGACACCTTTTCTCAGTTGAGACTTCCTCCTCTTGAATGATTTGAATGTGTGTCAAGTTGGCATAAAACTAGGCAGAACAGGCACAATAAGCCCTTTCTTCCCCAGCTTACTTTTGGTCATAGTGTTTATCACAACAATAGAAAGTAACGAGGACAGGGCAGTATTCAGTGTGACACGGTTGTTGCCAATTGCATTTTTTTTTCCCAGTGAGAATCAAGAATAAAAGAAGAACAGAAAGGTATGAAAATGTGAAGCTTGTCCCGAAAAAGTGTGAATTTTTTTAGGTGCCCAAGAAAGCAAGTAGGGACAAATGCAGCTATAGCTGTTAAAAGAGATCAAACCCATTTAAATTAAACGACTTGTTTTGTACTAAAACAAGAGGAAAAAAGTATTTTGAAGGCAAATGCCATCCATCAAATCTCCAGGGCATAAAAGCACAAACTTATGTGAAAGGTTTCCTTTGAAAGTACAGTACCAGAAAAAAAGAGAGCCTTCAGAATACCCTGGCCGAAAAGGCTGCTTGGGGGTTTTCGGATTCAGGAACCCAGGCACTCAGAAAGAGCTGTGGTCATGGACCAGCAGAAAAAGCCTGACTGTTTTTGAGCTGTAAGAAGAACGTGGCATTGTCCAATGGCACTGATTCTCCGGGTATGCAGAATATAAGATCAGTGGGACCGTGGGCTTGCAGATGTTCTAGAGAAAAGTCTAGGTGGCCAGGCAATGTGAGGCAGCAGTTCAGATTCCCAGTAGAAAGTCCCCGAGAAGCAGATCTGTGAAATGGTGATGACAAAGCCCAGGAACATGGATTATCATCTGGGCAAACCACCAAGCCCTGAGTGGACACAACCCAAGGGAGGCCATATGTGCTGCAGACGGCAAACCGATGATGGTACCGAGGGGCCGGACATAGAACTGAAGGGTTTGATGTGAGTCCTGCTGAGCTTTTCTCTGGCTCTGGCCCAGTCTTTTCTTGCTGCTCCCACTGTTTCTCCCTTTTGGAATGGAATGGAAATGTCTACTCTACATGCTGTTGTGTATTGCAAGTGTGTGGATTTTTTTTTTTTTTGGTCTTTTGATATTTGCAGGCACTCATAACTAAGACTTTGCCTTGAGTCTGTTCTTTCTGAGCTGTGTTAGAGCTTTCAGCAATGTACTTTTGGAGAATGTTGGAACTGCAAACACCGGAAACTTTTAAAGATCTTACACAGACTGCATTTGGTATTGTAATACGCGTGAGCCTTTGGGGGCCAGGAATAGAATGAATCTAAAATGTTCCTCCATACATTAGGTTTGAATACTTGTTCCCCTGATTTGGGAGGCTGTGGAGGTGAGGACTACCTGGCTAGGGTAAGTCACCATGGATAGGCCTTGGGAAGTTATAGGCCATCCCCTGTTCTAGTTTCTCTGTCCATTCCTTGGTTCACATTGATGTAAACAGCTTCTGGTACATGCCCCTGCAACTAACATCTGCACTATTCCTCACATCTTCCCCTGCATGATGGACTGAAAGTCTGAGCCAGAATCAATCTTTCCTTAGAATTGTTCTGTCAGGTGCTATGTTCACAAATTCAAAAGTAACTGACATAGAATTCCATGAGTGGTGTTTGAAGACTGTGGAAGTTGTCAGGGTGTCTAAGTTAGAGTTTCTATTGCTATGATAAAACACCATGACCAAGGCAACTTGGTAAGGAAAGAGTGTTTGACTTACACGTTCACATCACTGTTTATCCCTGAAGGATGTCAGGACAGGAACTCAAACAGGGCAGGAACCTGAAGGCAGGAGCTGACGCAGAGGCCGTGGAGGGGTGCTGCTCACTGGCTTGATCTTCATGGCTTGCTCAGCCTGCTTTTCAATAGAACTTAGGAACCATCCCAGGGATGGTACCACCCACAATAGCATCCAGGATATCTTTCCCTCCTATCACTAATTAAGAAAATACCCTCACAGGCTTGTCTACAGCCAGATCTATAAAGGCATTTTTTTTTTATTGAGATTCCTTCTTCTCAGATGACTTCAGCCTGTGGCAAGTTGACATCAAACTAACCAGTACACAAGGGAACTCACTGGTGATGCTTGGTAGCCAGGTGACAGGGAAGAAAAACTAAGTTAGATTTGTGCTTCTGTGTTTGGGGGTCTTTCCTTTTCTTTAGATCATGGTACCTGCATGGTTCATGTTAGAGATTAGAAAGTTCCTCCAGGGCTGGAGAGATAGCTCATAAAATTGTATCTCCTGTAAGACTGAGGACCCAGGTTCCATTCCCAGAACCGACAGAGAAATCTCGGTGTGAAAGTAAATGCTTGTAATCCCAGGACTGTTGAGGAAGGCACAGGAAAATTCCCTGGGGGCTCACTGGTTAGCCAGCCTAGCCAAATCAGGGTGCCCTAGGTCTCAATGAGAGACCCTATCTCTAAGAACAACATGGATGGCACCTAAGGAAGAACAAACAGTACCTGAGGCTGTCCTCTGACCTCTACACACACACACACCCACAGATGGCTTTATACACACAAAACATGAAACTAACTCCAGCTGACTTCAAAAGATGAAATTTATTCAAAGTGTATGTTTATTCAAAGTATATTCAAAGCTAACAGGGGAGGAGGGCCCTGGATGCTGCAAGGATCCAGGAACCAGGAATCAAGGGTCTCTCAGTCTGTATATCCCACTGCAGTGGAGCACTCATAGCTCTGTTTGACCCTTGTATATAGATCGAAAAAAGGGACATTCCAATGGATCACCCAAAGGACTGGACAGGTCATCTTGCTGACAGCTGAGATAAGGTTTCTGGCCATGGAGACATTGTTGAAAAAAATAACTAATTAAATTGTTTAACCAAAAAAAATTGTTTAACCAGTATTTATATTATCTTTAATTGATTTGGCGATGTTAATCCTTAACCTGCCACTATAAATGAATACACACAGACACCAGGTGAATCTTAACAAGCCTAGGGTTGGGTTGTAAAATCCTAGCCCATCTAAGCTAGCTCATAATTCTATCACCCAAATATAACCTCATATATACATACATCCCTTTGGACTATTATTCTCCACACTAAGCCGATGTTCCAGGCCACATGGAAGGATCTTTAATCTGCATGGTGTGTCTTCCTTGTTTACTCCTGGCTTCTTCTCCGGCCTTCTCAAGATGCTCTCTATCAAAAAGCCTGTGAACCTTAGTCCCACCTATCTCTGTCTTTGTCCAATCTTCAGGCCTCAGCATTAATTTAACCAATCAGAGTCAATTAAGTAACAGACAGCAAACAGGACCAATTAACATTTAGAGTGCTTAACACCACCCCATCAAGACATAGTGCTTCCTCAGCGGAAAATCAAAATATTCTTGTCAAATGCTCACCATTCATCAGTGTTCACCTTAATGAACTGTCTACTTTGTCTGGACCCAAATCAAGAAGCTTACCTTGCTATAACTCTGGGCATGAGGGACCCTGCCCAGAGTTCATGCTATAGAGGGTTCCACTTATCAACACCATCAAAACACAAGGATTTATATGATATGGTTTTAGAAAGAAGCACTTTGAGTGTTTGACATCCATTTGAGCAAAGGATATTTGGGAATTGATATGGGGAAGCTGGATGGGGCAGGTCAGAAGGACTAAAGGTACCAAGTGAGGGCAGCCGGAGGAAATGCAGCTGTTCCCGTGAAAGGATGTCTGTTGCCAGCCATGCTGATGGGGCCCCAGGTGACCATGCTTTTCCCCATCCTCTGCCTGGTTGATGCAACTTGGAGAGAGAAACTTCTGAGCTAGCCAAGGAGAACTTATGCAATGGCTTTCTGGGGAGCTTGCTTAGGTCAGCCTCAGCTCTCCAGGCTTGGATGAGTCTAGCCTTCTCTAACTTCTCTTTCCCCTGTCTCCTACCATTATGTTTGGGGAACTATTGTTCCTTAGAGAAAGAGTTGTCCAGCTTAAGTAAAATGGAGTATGAAGTCAAAATGGAAGTACTCAAGACAAGTTCCTTTGCCTGTTCTTAACAATTACTTGCCCCAGCAGTGTGCTACTGGAGCTATCCATGGCCACTAAGGGGATAGCATGGCTCCTTAACTTCTAGGTCAAGAGAGTGGGTTTTTAGGAACAAGTTTTAAAGCTGTAGATATATCTTATTTTCTTTTAATTAATTAGTTAAAGTAATTAATTACTTGGTGGTAGGAGCCAATTAATTAAATGTGTATGGGTATTTTGCTTGCTTGCATGTCTGTACACCATGTCCATGAAAAACCTGTGGAGGCAAGAAAGGAGGCATCAAGTCCCCTGGGACTGGAGTTACAGATGGCTGTGAATCACCATGTTTGTTGAGAATCAAATCTAGGTCCTCTGGAAGAGCAGCCAACATTCTTAAGCCATTGGCTCTGGCCATCTCTCCAGCTTCTTGTGTATGTGTGTGTGTGTGTGTGTGTGTGTGTGTGTGTGTGTGTGTGTGTGT
>CAJQZJ010033670.1:1033325-1058422 GCA_907164525.1 Lophiomys imhausi | reverse complement strand
TGTGTGTGTGTGTGTGTGTGTGTGTGTGTGTGTGTGTGTGTGTGTGTGTGAGAGAGAGAGAGAGAGAGAGAGAGAGAGAAGAGATTTTGTTTGAATTTGTGTCTCTGTGTTTGTGTGGGTATGTGTATGTGAATGTGGGTGCCTGTGGAGGCCAGAAGATAGTGCCATATCATCTGTAGCAGGAGTTAAGGCGGTTGTGAGCCACCCACCAGATGTGGGTGGTAGGAACCAAATTTGGATCTTCTGGAAGAGCATCAAGTGTTCCTCCCAACCATTGAGCCATTTCTCTAGGCCCACAGCTATGGATCTATCTTAACTACTAATTTTATTATTGTTAGTTATTTGAGACAGGGTCTCTTCACGTAGACTAAACTAGCCTTGAACTCATGATGCTCTTGGTTGAGTCTCCTGAGTGCTGGGATTATAAGCATGCACTGTCACAACCAGCTGACTCTTAACTTTTAAATGTTTAGATCTAAGGTATGTGAGGCTTCCTTTGTGCCCTTTCCTAGGATGTGCAGTGTCACACGAACTCTATTCTGACAACACAGCACTTGGGGCATGTACAACCATGAAAGAATTGCCAAATTTTCCTCTGGGGCCATCATTTCATCCAAGACTGATTGTCTCAGTTTCTTTTCCTGTAGCTGTGATAAGATACTCTGACAAAAGCAACTTAAAGGAGGAAAAAGTTTATTTTAACTCACAGTTCTGGGTTACAGCCCATCATGGTGGGGAAAGCAAGGCATCAGGAACATAAAGCTGCTGGTCACAGTACATCCATACTCAGAAGAGCAATCCACACATCCTGGTGCTTGGCTCTCTCCACTCTTCTACAATCCAGAATCCTTTGTCTGGGGAATGATGCCACCCATCCTGTTTTGTTAATTTGTATTTATTCTTTGGTAATTTCACATATGAATGCAAAAGGTTTTGGTCATATCCACCTCTATCCATCCTTCCAGTTCTTCCCAGATCCTCCCCTCATTTCAGATCCCCTCCCAACTTCTTGTCTTCTTTTTCTCCTTTTCTCTTATTTTGTTCATGGCGAGCTTTTGCTAGCAGCATCTGACAGCCCCTGAAACCTTAGAACAAAAGGAAGCCTACAGCTTTCATGTTAGCACACACTCACATACACCTGATACAACCAGGCAAGGACATGAAGAGCAAACAGCCACTCAGAGAGGGGGAGAGAAGCTGATGCATTTGATGACAAGTACTGTCCAAAAGGTCACTCACCTTTGAAAGCTAAAAGCATGGCTGGAGCCTGTTGTTTTTCTCCTCCTATACCCTAAGCCTACATAAGCTACTGTTATTCGAAGAATCCTGGGCCAAATCAGAAATGCACCAACAAAGAACATCCTCAAAGGGAAGCTGTTGCAAATCTTAGGAACGAGTGAGCATCTGGTCTCCCAATTACTGAAGCATGTTCCAACCAGGCCATCACATCCACAATCCTCTGAACTTGTTTGAGAATCAATCCATAATGGGAAAGGTATCTAGCATTTCCTGTCAGTCTACATGCCCATCCCAAACATGCTCCCATTTTATCACAAAGAAGCGAGGAGAAGGGGCTTGGGCACTTGTTCTTGAATCTGTGTGTGTGTGTCTGTGTGTGTGTGTGTGTGTGTGTGTGTGTGTGTGTGTGTGTGTGTGTTGTGTGGTGTATGTGCGTGTCTATCATTCAATGATCATGGGTCATAGTTTCACTTTCCTACCAGAGAAATCTGCTGGCTTTATGGTCAGAATTTGGTTTTGGACTCTTAGTAATATAAAAGAACTGGGTTGTAGTTAATTTACTTTAAAGTCATTTTCTCCCACATGATTCTGATGTAGTATTTTTTTTTTTTAAGACAGTGGGACTTTTTTCAACCCTTTTGTGCATGGCTCACAGACCTCAGCTGCTGAACACTTGAGCATTCATGGCAACCAAAAATGAACCTGGGATAGTGGCTCTGCATTTGTTGTCTCACGCCAATGAAGATTAATGGTGTGAATGCCTGTGGGAGTATGCATAATGAAAGGAGGCTTTATTAAGAATTATTACAGAAAAGTGAGAAATTTAGGAAAAGTGAGAAGGAAAATTAAGGGAAAATGACAGAAACTACTGAGAGAATGGGGTTTCCAAGAAAGACAAAGGCTGAGGAATAGTTCACAAACAAATGAACTCAGGAACCCTCTGTGACCATCTGGTCCACCAACATACCTCCATGTTGAACCCTACCTTAGAGACAGAGGTGTCCCTTTCTAATCTTGCCTGTTATTCTGTGGAATGAGCTTTTAGAAGAATAATCTTCATGTTAGTTTAATTATTGTTGTCCCTGGTGCTGAAGAAAAGTACTGAATCCAAATCACCTTTCAGAAAGGTATCTGGTCAATTTGTCTTAGAATCTGTCAGGTGGCTGTATAAAGTTCAGATTCTCAGATGAAACCCCTCAAAAGTTTAAGTAAAGATGCTATAATATGAGACCTATGTATTTAAACAAAACAAAACTCACCAGAGGAAACCATTGACCAGATTCACTGGGGATTCTCATTGTAAAGTTTTAGGACAGAGAAGGGTAGGAGGCCTGTGGTGTCATGGCTAGCTGGTGGGAAAGGAAGTTGAGTTTCCAAGGACTTCTATTGTCCTTCCAATAAACTGTACAGGAAGCTGTCTTTTCCCACCACACAGAACATGGCTTGTCCTGACCTTATTATTTAAGGTTTTGTGTTTGACCAGAAGTGAAGAAGTGAGAAGTTGCTGAATTCTCCTCCATGGTCTCCAGTTAATTGCCCACTAATGGTTTGCATTATTGACCCAGAAGCTAATTTAAGTAATTAGGGCAGGATGTGGCTGGTAAGTGGATCTGTAGCCTCATTACCTGGGGTATCTTCATCAAGTGAGTGAGGAGAGAGATGGACATCTTGTCCCTCAGTCAAGTGCAGTCATGACACAATGTGTACAGCAGGGGTTTGTGATGGGAGGGTCTGATGTCATGAAGTATCTGAACAGTCACAACTATCTAACATAGAAAGTGGTATGGGGTTTGGAGGTGGAGTGTTGTGTCTGATGCCATCAGTACTGTACAAATAAATCTAGATCATAGTGATATTGCCTTGGAATATCAGAGCCAGAGCCTTCTGGAATGCTGAAGACAAACACTGGTAAGAAAAAATACCTTGTATTGTCAGCCCAACATACCATGTTCTGTGTGTGTGTTACCATCCACTTCCTTTTGTTTGAGACAGGGTCTCTATTGGCCCAGAACCTGACAATTTGGCTAGCCTGGATAGCCAGTGAGTCTCATTGCCTCATTGCCCCATTGCTGGTATTATAAACTTTGGCCACCACTCCCAGGTTTTTGTTTGAGTTCTGGCATCTGAATTCAGATCCTTATTCTTGTGAGGCAAGCACTTCCCCAACTCAGCTATCTGCCCAGCCCTTGCCTCGCTTTCTTTAATCTTCCATTTTTATTCCTGAGAAATGTTAGTTGGATGTCAAGAAAGGCAGAGAGTATCTGAGGGGAGAGCAGAGACTTTTCAGGATTTGTTTCTATCTCCTGAGTTTTCCTTATCATCTACAGGACAAGGTCCATGGAGGGAAATCAGGGGGCCTCATACTTCTGAGCCCCAATGACCTCTGTAAATGACCATGACGGATAGGAGGAGAGGCAAAGGGTGACATGGCAGTGGAACACTTAAACTTTTTAAAAATTTGCTTATTTTGAAAGTGGAACAAAAATGCACATTTTTGGTTGATTGCAAAAAATATCTTACATTTGGAAGGAATCTTATAAATCTATGACTTTACAGAGAAAGGAAAAGAAATCACCCCAGGATGCCCTAATCACAAAGGTATCATACAGTCAGAAGTGGAAAGATAACAGCCTTTCATTTGCAAGTGTAATCTGAAGGCAGACAGCTGCAGAATGGAGTTATGTAGGGAAGGCATGACAGATAGTGGCTGGATTTAAATGATGTCTCCTTCTCCTTCTGCTGTCAAAAACACCATGGCCATTGCTCTGTGGTCACTGTTGTTCATTATGGGGATAATGCCTGATATAAAAAAATCTTAAATAATTGGGAATGCAATGGTATCTACTTTCTTGTTGAAAATGTTTGGCAGACATCTTACCTACACTCAAGGTTGTAGGCTATGTGGATTTTTTAAAGGTATTTTCAATAGAAGTAAACTATCATGGAGCTATGTGAGAGTCGTCCATACCAGAAAACATCAGTGGCACTTCACTTACCTCTGCCATGGACCTTTAGAGGGAGGAAATGGTGGGAAAGAATGGAAGGACAAAAATGTGAAGATACATTCTCAGGATGTCATACCTCACCAGACAGTAGGTAGGTTGAGTAAGAGCAACTTGAGGCCCTTCCTGGCCTTGCTTGTAGCCTGTATATAATTTATATTCCCCTGAGAAGAGTCTCACAGATGTGGGTCATCAGTAGGTGATTTTCAGGGTTTTTTCCCCCTTTCCCAATACCAAATTGAAGCCTGTGTGTCATAATAGAAATTGAGGTTGGGGGACAGAAATCATTCCTGCTCAAGTTTTAGATGAATCCAAGCTGGAATTCAGTGTCTCTGTTTTTGGAGCCAGGAGATCATACCTCCGGCCAATTTCTTACAACTTAAACTCACCCGAGATGAGAGTTTCAATGAGGAGTTGTCTAGATCACATTTGCCTGTGGGCCTGTTTGGGAGTGTATTGATGTCAGCCTACTATATTTATTGTCCAGTTGATGTTCACATATGTTTTTGAAAACTAAATATCATTTAGTGTTTCTATTTTTGTGTGGTGTTTTTGGTTCTTTCTTTGCTAAGGCTTTTATGCCCATGACTGGAAGGACTCACATGAGAACAGGCGTCAGCCACAGTCTTCTCAAAAGGCCAGGGACATTAGCACCTGCCACCTGGGAGGCTGTGGCAAGATCTCTCTGCTTTCTGCCTCCACTTTCTTATAAGATGGGCTAATCACACTGATTTCTCAGGGTTGTTTGAAGATCTAAAAGGGCAAGGCATGAAGAGATACTTTGATAACAATGATGACATTAGCACATCCTCTCCATTGTGCAGTATGACCTAAGGAACCAGAAGGAAGAAATGCTTCTACCCTAACAGACAGGCCAGGTTTGAGTCCTGGCAGCACTACCTGCTAGCTGTGTGTTGTGTGATTTTTTTTTCTCCCAAACTGCAACATTCCCTTCAGGATTGAGCAGCAAGTCTCAGAAATAAATAAAACTCACAAGTCCCAGGAAGCTCCTGAAATATACAAAATTTGCATGGTGCTTCCCCAGAGCTATGTCAGGAGTGAGGATTTCTAGGGACTCTCAGACCAGAGGAGCTACATGCAAGTTAAAAAGAGAGCCCAAGAAGAGACTACAAGCTGTTAAATGGTCTTGTTAAATGGGTTTTGGAGGTTAGACCTAGGGACTTCTCTCTTTTTCTTTTCTGTATCCTTCTTTCTCTCCTATGTAGGAGTGAACAGACTTGAGAAAAATGGGACATAGACATAGTATAGGAAAGAACAAGAAAAAAGGACAGATTATTGAATATGGCCTTATACCTTTGTATATTGATACAAAATTAATATTATATTTGGCTAAATTGGTATTGATCATTGTATATTAATGCAAAATTAAGATTGTATTGGACTACACCGGTATTGATCTTTATATATCGATACAAAATTAAGATTATATTTGGCCACAATGGTATTGACCCTTGTATATTGATGCAAAATTAAGATTGTATTGGACTACATATGTATTGATCTTTGTATATTGATACAAAATTAAGGGTAACACTTTTTAAAGGTATTGTACCTAGTTATACTTAAAAATGAAATGTAAAGTTTTGGCCTCTTGCTACCAACCGTCATAAACTGTTTAGGATAATTAAGAAATGGAAACTAATAGTCATGCAAACGTGTCATTTTGTTAGTTACTATGACAGTCTATCACAGATATTCTCTAAGCTACTCAGAAATCAAGTTGCTAAGAGACAAGCAACATTTGCTTATCTAAATATAAGAGATAGATAGGGCATCTTCAAAAACCTCAAGAGATCTGCAGAATATGGCATTCAAAGATGTTTTCTTAACTTAAGATTTTTTGATATCGAGACATGTCAGCTCCTGACAGCACCCCCTATTCTACTCCAAGTAGAAGATGAGCATCGAAGAATCTCCAGTGGGAGATGGTTGAATTGGTGGTAAGCCTTTCTCTTGGCAAGAAAAACCCTTTGCTTCAACTGTAGACAGACTGCTGTTCAAAAAGGACAAAACTTGGAAGCAGGTAAGTCGACAGCCTAGCTCTGACAAGACAGGGTAGGCAAGTCCTTCATAATTCTTGCTCTACAATCAATGTCTGTCAGAGAAATGGGGCCAAATGGCTGAAGATTGATGCTGTAATGTATGGAGAGAAAATGGGAACTGTCCAGGCAGCCACTGGTATGTCATTTCTTAGTTTTGGAAGCTGCGGGCCCTGCACTTCCTATATAATCAGATATATTTATCCCTCTCGGGTCTCTGAGGTGGTTGAAGAATAGATAGCTAGAGTCTCATAGTTAAATTTTGAGTTGTTTAGGAATCAAGAGGGTGTTCTGGATCTAAGAAGATATTTTTAAAATTGTGAGGCAAGTTAGTATGAAAGCTGAGTTAGATATAGAACTTTAAACTCATGGAGATGGTTAGATAGTAGAATGTTAAAGTCAGGTGCCAAATACATATGGACTGGACATTGGGAATGTATGCTAAGCCATATAACTCTCATAATTGTGGCCTATTTATTTCTGTTGTTTTGTATTGTATTTATAGTTATAAGAGAAAGAACCATTTGTTGGACTGAAAGGGAGAGCTGTTGGGGGGAAAAAGAAATACCTTAAACTAAAAAAAAGAAAAAAAAAAAAGGGAAGAGGATGGGGGGTTGAGGGGGAGGAGGGTGGAAGGGTGGGACTGGAGGGGGGAGGAGGGAGGGGATTGTGATTGAGATGTAACTTGAAGAAATAAAAAATAAATTATTAAAAAAAAGAGAGCCCCAGGATTGCAGCTTTTTGTGGAGTTGTCATTCATGCTGGGATGGACTTTTTGATGATTCAGCTGCCTCTGAGTTACCCTGTAATTAACCTCAGTAAAATCATTGGTTTATTAAGCTAGACTGGGTGAAGTAATGTCTTTGGTCCCTTTGTCAGCTTCCTATCTGGGGTGAATAGATTGTTCATGTCTCCCAGGGAAAAAATATCACCCACAACTAGCTGCTTAGCCTCTCCAGAACTTCCATTTACTCCCTCTGAGAACTGGGGTAAGGACCTCTCCCTTTTGAGACTGTGTAATGGTAAAAGGAAACCATTCTTGTCAAGAGTCCTGTACCTAGCTGGCACCCAGAAAGGCTTTCCCTCCTTCCATTGAGACCTGCTCTCCACTCTGGGTTTTCTCTGGTTAGGAAGAAGAGGCCATTTTGTTCTGAACCTACAGATGGAGCCTTTCCTCAGGCTGGTCCTAAAGCTGTAGCAGTTACTCTTCAAGTCCTGGCAGAAGGGTCTGGAAGGCTGTGAGTGACAGCAGGCAAGACAGCAAGGAGGGTGGAGAAGCCTCATCTATAACTCCCGGGATGAACTCCGCAGGCAGACGAAGCAGCAAGAGCAAGAGCAAAGAGGGGAGACCATCAATATGTATATTGCTTTTGAAATCTGGGCACCCGGAAAAGACAGCAGTTTACAAAGGAAGATAGGAATGCTGTCATACCAGGACAGCTGGCCAGTTAGGCCACAGCACAAACTCTAGTGTAGTGGGAACACATGAAGTAAGAATGGAAAACATTAGCATGTCTTTATTTTTATTTTTTGTTTGCCAACTAGAGCAAAGTTCTTTTGGTGATCAGCAGCCCTGATGCTCTTACATGTCACCCCTAACATTTGGGGGACCAAGGGCACTATTGCAAATAGAGGCCCACAAGGCATACCTGCAAATATTTAAGCTATGCCCATCAAGTTGATGGATGGGTTGGGTGGAAATGCTTCAGTCTCCCACTTTGCAGACACACATGTTACCAACCTGAAGAGTTGGGTTTCCGTGTGACATCTGGGTTCCATGTGACATCTGGGTTCCATATGGTGGCAGCTATGTGGAAAGAGTTAACTTTGTTCCCCAGCTCAGTAAACCTCCCTGCCCCTCATGAAAAGGCTCCCACACCTGCATGTGGATATCCTGACCCTACATATGTCCACATCTGCAAACCACTGCTTCTTGCCATCCCCTGGGCTCATGTGTCTGGGGAATTTACACATGCACACATACATACATACATACATACATGCATGTATACATAGCTGGGCTATATAGCTGGGATTCTGGGTACATGGATACTTGGAGATGTGGCCACCTGGAGTTAGAAAGAGGATACCCAGGGGACAAAGACCAGAGAAGAACCCTCTATGGTGGGTGTCCAGCCTAGGAACAAGGACCAAAAGGTAAAATTGACCACCAAGATGTCTAGGGGCTTCAAGGCACCCATGATGTGTTCTCATACACCTTCACAGCAATGGACAGATTTGGAGGGTGGGGGATCCATGCCAGAGCCTGTCTATATCTTGGTCTGTGTATTCCTCACCAGTGTACTCAGAGCCTCTTTTCCAACCTTTGAAATGAAACACATTTGAGGCATTTGTGACAGCTTGTGAGAAACTTTAATTGTGTGCAAAAGATAAAAGTCATTTTAAACCAGCTCTTCACTGAGGAGACAAAGGCAGGATGTTCACCATGAGTTCAAGGCCAGCACAGGCACTTACCCAAACAACTTCTAACTTCTCACTTGAAAGCAGTTTCCTTGTGTTTTTGATCACTAAGAGGGGAAAAAAAGTTGGGGCCAGGGGTTGTCAGCCATGAAGTATGTGGCTTTTTATTGCTAATTATCTGTACAAAGTGGTTATGTAATGGAGATTTTGAGTATAAACACTCTGTCTTTTTAGTCTTTCATTTACTGGTGTGAATAATAAAAACTGGGCGAATGCAATCACAGTTCATTTAAATGGTAATTTTAATTTGTACTTACCACTTAGTCTCAAAGCTCTAATATTCCGGAGTTAAAGCACCCACAGCCCAGGTTCCTTCTGCTGCCTCTGGCGGCGCTCAGCTCACTCAGCTACTAATGGTTGTTTCCTTCAATTTATTTCTCCTGTGTCACCTTTTTTTTACAAGAGAGGAGAAAATGAGTTTCTTTAGAGGTTATATTAATCTACCTCTGCACACATCAACACACACACAAAATCCCGCATTAGGAGCAACTTGTTGAGAATGTTGAAGGAGACCAGATAAGGGTGGGGCATTGAAAAGATGATAGGAAGAATTCTGTGCTTTAAGAAAAATGGATTTGGGTCGACCTTTAAAAAAAGAGCTTCTATTATTTCAGATTATTACAGGATTGCTTGGAGCAAAAATGGAGAGTTGCTTTATCAACGCTGATTTTGCCCTTTCCAGGAGAATCATCCTTGTTGCCACAGTGATTGGTCTGTACAAGGTGGTTGCTTCCTTCAGACACTGGGCTAAAAGGCTCTTTGTGTATTGGTGGCAGGGATGGGGGAGAAATCTCCCATCACTGTAGAATGTTCAGGTGTGTCCTCAGTCGCCACCCTCTTTCATTACTGGTACCCTGCTGTGGGTGGAACTGTGCATCCCCCAAATTCTTACAAAAGTCCCAATCGTTGGTACGTCTTGGTGTGACTTTATTTTAAAACAGACTTCTTATACATGTAATTGGTTACGACAGCCTTGGTCATTAGGGCAGGCTGTATAAAAAGCTGGAGATTTGGAACCAGGCTGGTAGCTCAGTCAATGTGCTTCACCACACAAGTGTGAAGACTGCAATTATACCCCTTAGACGCCATGTTAAGAAAGCCTGGCATGCACAGCCAAACATTGAATGGAGAGCATGGGGAGTCCCTCGGAAGAGGGGGATGAAGGATTGAGGGAGCCAGAGGGGTCAAAGACACCACGAGAAAGCCTACAGCATCCACTAACCTCCATCCATGGGGGCTCATGGAGACTGAACCGCCAGCCAGAGAGCATGCATGGGACTGACCTAGGCCCTCACACATATGTAACAGTTATACAGCTGGGTTCCAGTGTGGGACTCCTAACAGCTGGAGCAGGGCCTGTCTCCAACTACATGGCCTGCCTTTGGAGAGTTGCTTTATACATGTTGATTTTTCCCTTTTCAGGAGAAACATCCTTGCTAGAAGTGATTGTACTGCACAAGGTGGTCGCTTTCTTCAGATAATGGGCTAAAAGGCTCTTTGTGTATTGGTGTGTGTGGGGGAGGGGGATGTCCCATGCATTGTAGGATGTTCAGATGTGTCCTAATTTCTATCAGCTGTCTTGTCTAGCCTCAGTGGAAGAGGATGAACCTAGTCTTGCTGTGGCTTGATATGCTGGGGCTGGTTAATGTCCATGGGAGACCTCCCTTTTTGTTGGGGAGAAGGGGAGGAAGGGTAGATGGAAGGGGAGGGGGGAATGAGAGGGAGGGATCAGAGGAAAGGAGGGATGGGAAGCTGTGATTGAGATGTAAAGTGAATAAATAACTTATCAAAAAAAATAAACCTGGGTATGGTGGAACACACTTGTAATCCTAGCACCCTAGGATTGGGAAGGCAGAGACTCATTGGCCAGCTAGCCTCTAATCAGCCAGCTCCAGGTTCAGTGAGAGACCCTGTCTCAAAACAAACTGACAAACAAACAAACAAAATGTGGACAACATCTCAGGAATCATATCTCACGGTGTTCCACGGTCTTCACACAGACATAGGCACGCACATATGTGCATAGACACAGGAACCTGTATGCTGAGTGAGGGACACTACGGGGAAAGTGGCTGGCTTGTGATGACACCTGCAGCCAAGCAGCACAGAAAAGCCAGGAGCAAGGAAGACTCCATCACAGCCTGGGGCTGGAAGCCCCCGAGGAGCTCCACCTGCAGCATCCAGAACTGTGAGACCATAAGTAGCATTCTGTGGTTCAAGGGTCTGGGTGAACTGCTTTGTGAGAGCAGGTCTAGGAAATGGCGTACCTCTAATTGTGACTGCTAAAAATGCCCCTAAGGTTCAGTGGCTGCAATAGAGGAGGCCCCAAATTTATTGTCTTCATGGTGATCCTCGCATCTAATTAAGCATCCATACAATTACCTGTCTGCTCAGTCTGAGCTCTGTCCACAGCCTTTGGTACCGGGACTAACAATAACAGGTATTTGATGTGTATTTGTTGAAACAATTGTTGGCAAGTAGTTCATTTCTGAAGCTGCTTTCCTATCTGAAAACTGGAAATATTAATAGACATCAGGGAGAAAGAAGCTGGCTTGTCCTTAGAGCCTGTTGTAGCTGAATAACATAGACAGAGGGGCTTATACTATACAGAAGAGAAATTTGTTTCTTGCTTTAAAAAATGTTCATGTATGTGTCTGTGTATATACATGTTCCTATATGTGTAGCCGTGTTTAAAAGCCACGGGACAATCTCTTGTGCCCTCTTTGGGAATACCTCCCACCTCCTTTGAGGCAGGGTCTCTCAATGGCCTGGCACTCACCAAGTAGACTACGCTTCCAGGCCAGTCCCGCCCAGGGTTCTCCTGTCTTCGCTTCCCCCCACACTGGGATTACAAGCGTATGTAAGCACACCCAACATTTTATGTGGGTGCTGGGGACTGAACTTGGGTCCTAACCTGATGCTTGCAAGGTAGGCACTTTACCATCTCAGTTCTCTCCCCAGCCTGCTTTTCACTTTTTTTTTTTTTGAAAGGCAGGGAAGCCCAGTGAGGGCATTGGCAGGTTCAGCGTCTAGTGAGGCCAGCTTCCTTGTAGCATCATCTCCCTCTACCCAGCTGCTGGAAGGGGCAAGGCAGCTCCCTGAGCCTTTTGTTAAAAATGAACCTAAGATCAAAAGCTCAAATGACAGCACATGCTGGCGAGGGTGTGGAGAAAGGGGAACCCTCCTCCATTGCTGGTGGGAGTGCAGGCTTGTGCAACCACTATGGAGGTCAGTATGGTGATATCTTAGAAAACTTGGAATAGCTCTGCCTCGGGACCCAGCCATACCACTTCTGGGTATACATCCAAATGACTCCTCACGGAATCACAAGGAAGTTTCCTCATCTATGTTCATAGCAGCCTTATTTGTAATAGCTAGAAATTGGAAACAACCCAGATGTCCCTCAATGGAAGAATGGATTAAAAAACTGTGGTACATCTACACAATGGAATATTACTCAGCTATCAGAAACAATGAAATTATGCAATTTGCAGCCAAATGGATGGAACTAGAGAAGCTCATCCTGAGTGAGCTAACCCAGACCCAGAAGGATGCACATGGCATCTATTCACTTATAGTAGGATTTTAGCTATATAGTACAGGATATCTATACTACAACCAACACACCAAAGGGAACATGGACATAGACTTTTTATTTATTTATTTATTTTGTTTGTTTGTTTGTTTTTTAGTTTTCTCTCCCTGGCAATGAGACACTTTTCACTGGTGGTACTGCCTTGTAGGTCCCCAGTGTATGAGGAGGCTCTTGGCCCTCATATGACTTCTGAACTGGGGTGAGGGACTGTTACATAGGGACACTCCACTCCAGAGGAGTGGGATGGAAGGGTTAGGGGGTAGAGGGTGGGAGGGTGGGGCTGGGAAGGGGGGAAAGAGGACAATATGATGGAGATGTAACCTGAAGCCACAAATAAATACATTTATTTATTAATAAAATAAAATAACCTAGTCCCATTTACACTCTAATCACTTCTAGCAGGTCCTACCTCCTAGTAACATCGCATCGGGAATTAAGGCTCAACATATGAATTGGTGCTGCATGCAAGATCAGATCATAGCCAAATTCTTTCTCTTCTGTGAAGCTTTTAGCTGGGGCCCCCGTACCAACACCCAGATAACCCAGAGGAAAACCAACAACCACTCATTAATATGTGCATCTCACATATGCAAGAGTGATACCCAGGGGCTGAAACACCTAAAGAAGTGACCAGGGGATGCTGAGAGGGTTCTGTGGGTAAAGGTGCCTGTCACAAAACCTGACAACCGGGTCCCACATAGTGGAAGAAGAGAACTGACTCCTGCAGGTTGTCCTCTCTGACCTTCACACATGACCATGACACACATATGTACACACGCGCACATGGACACTTACCCACGCACAGAGTAAGTAACTGAAAATGTAATTTTTTTAAAAAGAGAAATGACCTAGACTCAGCCTCAGCTAGGTTCCAGGCTAGCCTAAGTAATATGAAACCTTGTCTCAAAACCCCAAAAAAGCAAAGAACAACAGAAGGGAGTGGTCCAGGCAGGGTTCAGGCTTATTCAGCATTGTGAGCAAAGAGCAACACATTCATGGAGGAATGACAGAAGTCAGGGAAGAGAAAAGGCTCTCTGGCCCTGGAAGAGGAGAAACTGTATGCGTGGAAACACACTGTTTAAGTGTCTTTTTTTATTTTTTATCCTGCCTGTAAATGGAAAGGAGAGAGACAAGAGTCTAAGCGGTTTTAATGTTTGTTACTTCTTAATTGCTTTCACGTATATTTGGGGGTGACCACCAGGCCCCCCCAGTATCCTGTGTTGTCTGCACGTGCTGCAGAGTGAGGAGGGCATGCAAGGAGCACTGGGCGCAGCCTTTCCTCAGGGTCCTTTTGTGTCTGGTTCTGTAGACCTGGCAGAGCACAGAGCCCTGGGCTTTGTGTCCCCACTCTGAATTCTGGCACAGTGCAGAACCAGCGTGTGTATCTTGTTTTGACAACCCCAGGTAACGATTTGTCACTAAGAGATACCGTGGAAGCCTGACCCCCTCTGGGGAAGTTTCCATGGTTTCTGAGGCCTCATGACTAAACAGCCCCAAAAGACGAAGAAAGAACCTTCCTTGCAATTACCATAAAGACCATACTTGTCACCCTGGGAAAAGTTAATAGACAGAAACATATTGATGTGTTAATAGTCTGAGACCTTTCCCCTAAGTAAACCTTTTAGGTAGTGAGAGTTTGTTCACCTTAATTAAAAATTATCCGATGGCCTCATCTCTTCCATCATTCTGTGGACATGGGGACTTGTGTGAGGTTGATTTTTTTTCTCTTTAAGGAAATTAAATTTAAAAACTCATCCTTCTTTAAATAAATCCTTTGTTTGCTTTATTAAGCAGAGAAGCCCAATGGCTGTCCATTGTCAATTAAATGTAGGTGTTAATTAGAATAGCCATACACGAACACTCCTAGGGATTCATATACCACTTAGAACTAATCTTTGAAGATGGTTCTGAGTCACAGCATATGACCTGGGGTGTTCACATCACCTTTGGACATGGGAGGACAGTCTTAAGGACATGTTTGCTGTGTGAATTTGTGTGTATGGTGTGTGTGCAGGTGCACATACCCATGTCTGTACATGGAGGCCAAAGGGGGACAGGGTGTCCCACTCTATAATTCTCTAACTGACTCTGTGAAGATAAAGTCTTCACTGAACCCAGAGCTAGCCTGGTGGCCAGTAGGTCCAGTGATCCTTCATCACCTCTATACAGTGCTGGCCTTTCAGGAATATGTACTCAATGCCTAACTTTTTACTTGGGGTACTAGGATTAGAACTCAGGTCCCCACACTTGTACAGCAGACGCCCTTACTTAGTGAGCCATCTCACCGGGCCCCTGATAGGCCAATTTTGAATTGCTCTTTTCCACAAAAGATGAGCCACATTGTTGGGTAACTTAAGTTAGTACCCCCCATGGGTCAGGTCCTGTGTTCAACCTGTTTTTTCTATATGACACTTGAGCTAAGACTTGTTTTGACAGTTTCAAATAGTTGAACATAGTTGAGTTACTTCTTGTAGCACATGGAAATGATTATGCAATTGAAATTTCAGTGTTCAAGAATAAAGTTTTATTGACACATAGTCATGACCATTCAATGACTGTCTGTTGGTCTATGACTGACTCCTGATTTCAATGAGCACCTTGAGACTGTGTTTAACTGAGTGTGGTGGAAATTGGGTCTCTTTGGTGAAATTGGTGGGCAGTTTAGGTTGGCATCTGGCGGTGCATGGGGAAAAGCTTGGCATCCCTTTGCCTGCTGGGATGAACAAAGCCAGGTTATGGCCAGACAGTATGCCCCGTTGAAGGGGCATGGCTAAGAAACCGCGCAAGCCACACAGATGACATCAGTTATTGTGAGAAGCAATGAGACTGTTGGACATCACAAGAAGTCTCGTGGATCCTCAAGACTGCCAAGTATCGCAAGATAATTCAATATATAAGCTGGAGAATTCTACATGGTTGCTCTTTCCCCTCCTGTCCTCACTGACTGAGAAGTCACGCTGAAGAAGAGCACAGCAAGGTACACCATTAACAGAATTTAGATTGTTATATTCCGAGGCAACTGCTGAGAGTTCCTTGAAGGTGTCTGTCTTCTTGGGGCCCCAGAGTGCTGGAAAAGTGAGCGAGGCAAGTGGAGTTCAGAAGATGCTTGGAGAGACTTTCGGCTTTGAGACTTGCCTAGTCCAGAGACTGTGGAGGCAAGTCATAGCTGATTGAAAAAAAAAAAAACCACCCTCAGTTTGGCTGTTGGAACAGACTGATTTTATAAACCAGCCACCATTTGGTGGTAGAAATAGACTGGCCTTATGAACTGGCAAAGTAAGGTCCAACGAACACTAATCTTTGAAAGGGACTGCCTTCCGGGACTGCCGTAAAGCAAGCCATCCTTCACAGACCTATGCTAAGAGTATTAATATCCTTTTAAGAAAGTTAAAATAGTATTAAGTGTTTCTACATAGATATTAGAGTATTAAATACTCTAATGTTTTTAGATATTAAAGTATTTTTAGATAGATTATATATTTTAGATTATATGTTTTAGGTTATAAGGTTTAGGTATTTTATAGATGTTTATTGAATATTAATAAATATAAGTGTTTATAAATAAAAATATTCTGTTACATTTGAGTCTGATCATACATGCACATGCATACACATGCATGTGTACCTAAACTTACTTGTTGTATCCCTGATTTTTAGTCCTGACATCTTTCTGAAAAAAACTGCCTGGCTACCAGACATTTGAAAACATATTCATTCCCTGAGCAGTGAAGTAATATTAACAATGATATAAGCTTATCCAGTCTCCTAAGCAACCAAGCTGAGGTTTTGTGGGCAGTGAGTTTTTACACTGATGCTGGGACTTTTACTGCAAACACTTAATCCACTGTGAAGTGCCCAAGGGCCAGAAGAGAGGGTCAGATCTCCTAGGACTGGAGTTACAGATTGTTGTGAGCTCCCATGTGGGTCTTTTCTTAAAAATTTTCTTTTGTTTTGTGAATTTCACATCATGCACCCTGTTCCCTCTCCTCTCCCACCTCCCCTCAGACCCACCCCTCCATCCTTGCAACCTCCCCCACATAAAAAAAAAATCTCATTGTGGAAGCTGCAGTGTGTCTCAGTGTGTCCCACAATATTTCCTTTTGTTCACATATTTTTGCTTGCATATGTTCATTATAATGACTCCTTGGTCTGGTATGAGGCCTCTGGCTTCTGCTACTTTGTCAATACTGGAACCTCACTGGAACTCCTCTCAGATATACTGTTATTGCCCTGTATCATGGAGATCCTGTAGTTTTGGAACAGGCCTCTTCATGTATTCCAGCAGTTCATCCATGGGGTGGGCCAACTCAAAGCCCTGGTTCTGGGCCTGCAACCCCCAATTGCAGGGCTGCTCTTCTGAGTGCTGCAGCAGGTAAGGGGTTGGATCAGCTCTTCTGCTTTCATGACCCCATCAGGGCCAATTCTCCTACTTGCTACCTGTGGTGAGGGCAAGAGAATAAAGAGGATCTCTCCCTTGCCAACACCACAAGGTAGACAGGGGTTGGTTCTCCCACACTCACTCCCTCAGAGCTGGTTCACCCACAATGCCCACATCCAGGGCCAGATGTAGTGTGCTGCCCAGGCAAGGTTCAGGGCCTGTTCTCCCCGAGTGCTCAGCATGTGAGGGGCAGGGTCAGTGCTTCTGTTCTTGTGACCCCATGGGGCCATATCCCCTGTCTGCCTCTGGTGGTAAGGGCAAAAGGGAGGAGAGGGGATCTTTCCCTTGCCAACACCTCCACAAAACAGACAAAAGACAGGGCTGGCTCTCCCACATTCACTCCCTCAGAGCTGGCTTACCCCCAACCCCCTCATCCAGGGCCAGGGATGGCTCCACTAGTCTCTGGTTTACTTCCTGTCCTGGGAGCCCATCTGGTGCTTGCCTGGCGCTGGACTGGTGGTCGACATAGGCTAGTTCCTCTTTGGGGCCCCATGGCACTAAAGTGGTGTTGGTATCCAGCTTGCTCTTCCTCTACCCCAGAATGTTAGGCTACTATTCATTCAGATGTTTATTGGTCAGAACACTGAATATAAACATAGCCTGTCTCCTCCTCTCTGCCACCTACTGATGCATATGTGACACAGCAGCCACATCTGCAATGCCTCTAGGGGCAGGGGAGCAAGTGCTCTTAACTGCTGAGCCATCTCTCTGGCTTCCAGTAGCTCTTTCCTTTGCATTACTGGTAATATTCCACTGCAGGGTTGTGTCATAGCTCACAGCTGCTATGTATCTAGGTATTTTCTAGTTTGAGACAACCATGAATTAAGTTGCTTTACACATTCATGTATGAGAACACATGCCTTCCTATCTTCAGGCAACACCCCGAGGAGGACTCTCAGCTCATGCATGTGTGCCACTGTATAAGAAACGGTCAGGATGGGGAGATGGCTCAGTTGGTAAAGTTCTTCCCAAGTAATCATGAGGACCAGAGTTCAATGCCCAGAACCTATATAAAAAAAGTCAGGGTTAAACTGAAAAAAAAAAAAAAGTCAGGGTTGATGACGCATGCTCATAAATCTCAGCACTGGGGAGGTAGAGACAGGCAGATTCCCAAGATTCACTAACCATCCAGTCTCATCTAATCTGCAAACTACAGGCTAATGAGAGACACGTCTCTAAAAACAAAGTGGGGCTGGGTAGATGGCTCAGTTCATAAAGCCCTTACTGCACAAGTATGAGGTCATACTGAGTTCAAATCCCCAGAGCACACAGAAAATCTGGTCACAACAGCATGCATGTGTAATGCTAGCCTCTATGGCAAGATGGAGGCTGAGGCAGAATGCTCCCTGGAAGCTTGCAGGCCAGCTAGGCCCGTGGACACAGCAGTGGGCAATAAGAAACCCTGTCTCAAACAGGTGGAAGGCAAAGATCAATGCCCGAGCTCTTCTCTGATTTGCGCTTGAGTGCCAAGGCAAATGCCCATCCTCACTCATACCTACAGTTGTGCACACACACATACACATAAGCAGATACACACACAGAAGCACACATACACACAAGCACACACACATACAAGCACACACAGTCACACACACAGCATTCACGCACACTCACACACACACACACACACTCACATACAAGCACGCATGCATGCACAAGGAACTGCCAAGTATTTTTTTTTTAAGTGACTGTGACATTTTTGTTGTCTCTCAGCATTCTATGAAGGATGCAAGGTTTTCATTTCATCTCCTTCTCCTTTTCTCTATGGCCATCCGAAAGGGTGTGACACATCAGAGTGGTTTTTGTTTGGTTGGTTTTTCAATTTGCGTGTATTATTATGGTAAAAAGCACATGCCCTGGAGTGGGCTATCTTGACCATTTTGAGTACATAGTTTAGTGGCATTTTTAATGTGTGAAGCTACCACCAACCATCCATCCACAGGATTCCTCTCAATTCCCTTTCCATCCTAGCTGCAGCCAGCCCTTGCAGTCACTGTCCTACTTCCACTTCTAATCTTATAGCTACTATCGGTGCTATGTTAGCTGGTTCTTATGCTAATTTGCCATTGTGAATATCTCATTTCACAGCATAATGTGTTCAAGCTTCATTCAGGTTGGAGCTCATTGCAGAATCTCCTTCCTTTTCCAGGCTGAATAATACATTTCATTGTGTGTATAATACCACATGTTGCTAACCCATTGGTTGTTGCCTGAGTTTTTTTTGTACATCTTAGAGATGGACAATGTCTCAAGGTAGGTTTAATTTGCATTTTCCTAATGTTAAGAATTTGTTGGATATCGTATAAATATTTACTATCTTCAACAGAAGGGTCAAAATCTTTCACCCATTTTATTAGGGTGACTTTATTAAGTTGTAAGAGATTTCCATATAATCTGGACATAAATCCTGCATATCAAATTATGTACTTTTCCCAGTCCATTGTTTGACTTTTCTTTCATTTTCTTTCTTTTGAAACTACATATTATTTATTAATCTCGTGTGTGTGTTCACACACCTCTGTAAGTGCTTTTTCCTTTTCCTGCATATTGACTATAAAGCTTTGGACAGGTTATACAAATATCTTGCCTCTGAGCTACATCTCCAGCACTGTACTGGTAACAGTTTACTTGATTTTTTTTTTTTTTTTTTGGTTTTTCGAGACAGGGTTTCTCTGTGTAACAGCTCTGAGTGTCCTGGACTCGCTTTGTAGACCAGGCTGGCCTCGAACTCACAGTGATCTGTCTGCCTCTGCCTCCCAAGTGCTGGGATTAAAGGCGTGCGCCACCACTCCCTGCTGTTTACTTGATTTTTAAAAACTTACATTTTACTATTTTATTTAGTTTTTGAGGGGGGTGTGGTTATTACTGCATGTATCTGAAGGTCAGAGAACAACTTGGGGGAGTCGATTCTCTCTATCATGTGAGACCTGAGGATTAAATTCAGGTTATCAGGCTTGTTTGCAAGCTGAGCCACCTCACTGGCCCACGTTCCTTTAATTTTATAGTAAACCTTTGCACACAGTCACACACACACACACACACACACACATACAAACATGAGCACACAAGCACACAGACATGCACATGCATTCATACAATAACATTATTTCACCCCTTATTTTCTCCCTCAACCTTGTGTCTCCCAGTTCAGTGGCTATCCACAAAATTACCTAGTTTTTGCATCAATTTACAACTAAGTGTTGGGTAATGTACTCTGTGAAATTCATTTTTCCCATGTGATTAAAATCAATACAGATGTAATTTATGAAACAATCATATTCAAGTGTCTTTCTGGACCAGTTATACTCCGTCACTCAGTGTTGGCCATGTGCGCTCTTTGATAGTGCAGGGATGTGCCTGGGCTTTAGTCTAGCCACACACTGATCCTTCCTTCCTGCCCGTCTTTGTTAGCAAGATAGACACCGTGATTGCACCTGCCCTGATGCACGTCACTCCTCCTCTATTCCAGTATGCAACCTGCTTTGACTCTTTGCTTTACCCTTTCTCTTCCCACTTTCTCTAGTGTCCCCTCTGCCAGTCACTACCTGTCAAAAACTCTGCCCTGCACTCTCTTTGAGCAGCCAGCCCCATCCCATCCTTAACATTCAGCCTGGTTGAGCCTGCTCTAGGAATATATTAACTCCTCTTTGGAGTTGTGATGAATCCATATGAGAAAAACTTGGTGGTGGACTTAGTTTTGCGAACAGTTTTAGAGGTCACATTTATCATGGAGGAGAGGGTGTCATGGATCAGAACTGTTCTGCTCATGGCATCCAGGAAGCAAATAGAGTCCCATCAAAATGGATAGGAGACAGAGCCATAACAGAAAGGACCAAGGCAAGATACAGTTCACATGACTTGTTGGAGTGACCCACTTCCTCCAAATAGGCCTCTCCTTCTACAGACCCACCCTCCCAATAGTCCAACCATGGATTAAACTTCATGGGGTCAGAGCCCTTGACATCTCATTTAATCATCTCTGGAAATAGCCGTGTAAACACAATCAACATTAGCATTGAAGGAGGCTTCAAGAGACCCAGACACATGAACATCTCTCTCCCTTCAAGTGTGGGGCCACAGACACCCGAACCATCTCTTTCCATCTCTGAGGCTATGTGTGTAACTATTTCTTGTTGAGGAGAATGAAAAGTTCTTAAGAGGAGGTCATAGTGTTTCATGCAGGAAATGAAATGTAGAACTATACTGTAGGATTTCAGGAAGTACCAAATACTGAGCTAAAGTCCTTCCCTGTTTGCCTTATATGCTGTATAAAAAAAAATAAAAAATAAAAGTCTTACCTTGCCTCCTGAGGCCTCTGGATAGCTACCTAAGAAAATCATCTAGACTTTTGGGATACCCTCAAACACTGTTGGTAGGAATGGAAGTTTTTTTCAGTGGTGTGGAGGGAAGCCTGGAAGGTTTTAAGATTACAAACATCTGCCCAGCAATTCCTCACCTGAGTGGTCACTCTGAAGATAGGAATTATCCAAGTGGGTCTAAACTTCAAGGATAAAGATTTGTACTTAGTGCATATGGGGGCTGGAAAATACCATGGGGACTGGAGAGATGGCTTAGCAGCTGAGAGGGGTTGCTCTTCTTGCCCAACGCTGTTGTTTGGTTCCTAGCATCCACACCAGGCAGCCCCCAAACTTCTGTTAACTCCGGTTTCAGGCTATCTGATGCCCTCTTCTGGCCTCCACGGGCATGGCACCCACGCAGGGCCCATGCGTGCAGGAAAAACATCTATATACATGATAAAAATAAATAAATCTTTAAAAGAGAAGAGAACCCACTTGAATATTTATCAGTTTGTAAGTGTTTAACTGCCAGGTACCCAAGAAATAGGTTGCGATAGCATGTTCATGAGTGTGAGCACATGTGTATGTAGGTGTACATGCATGTGCACAGGTATGAATGTGCGTGTGTAGATTGGAAGTTGATATCTGGGATATTTCTAGATTACTTTCCAGGAAATCTCTTGTTTTCACCTCTTCAGCACTGGATTATGAGTTCAGGCTACCATATTAACTTGTTTTTGTTTTTGTTTTTAATTTTTAAATGTGGGTTCTGGGGATCAAATTCAGGTCTTGTCTTCATGCATACACAGCAAACACTTCACCAAATAAGCCATTTCCTCAGACCTACTTAGACAAAATTTAATGAGGTAACACTAGCAGTTATCCTAGAAGCAGCCCTATAAAAGTAAAATAGGAGAGACATAGGGACTCTGAGTGTCAATTAAGTGAGCAAGTCAGGAAGCACAAACTCCTTCATTGAGTGTGACAATTTCTCAGTGAAAACCTCTGTGGCTCCAGGTATTGCAGGAGTCACATCTGGAAGGATTCCCATATGGGAAAATGTGCGTCTATAAGGATATACCTCTGGTACTATGAATGTGACCATTAGCATGGGTGCCTGCCTTCCAGGGCATTTCCTCTGGTGACAGAATCAAATCTCTATGCAGGAACTTGAAGGTTTGTCAGACAGTGGTAGGTTCTGGACTGGGGAATAAAGGAGAGCAATGACAACAAAACCAGAAGTCAGGAGACTCAGCATTTATTGAGCACTTAATTCATGCCAGGCAGGGTACCATCTGTGTTCTCCAGTTAGATTTCAGAACAGTCCTTGGAAGGTACAGAGACATTTGAGCTCTTGATAATTGGCTAAGCCTTCCAGAAGGAAGTAGGATCTAAGGTGAAACTCACAAACTGAGGTCCTTAGCCCCTGGTGGCTGTCACCATTGCTGGAGAGCTTATTCAAATGTGAACAAATCTCCAGGCTGATTGCAACCCTCCTGAAAAAAGAACCGCATTCATCACTATGTTTGTGGTGTTCCCTTCTCGCATTGGAGAATGTTTCTCAGAAAATCTCCCAGGCCTGTAAGGAATGCTGAATTCTATTATCCGTTCATGGAGAGTCAGACCCTGTAGCCTCAGATGGATCTACGAGTCTGACTCTTTAAAATGGTCCTGAATGCATTTCAGATCGTTGACTTCCTTCTGAAACATGGGTGGAGAGGATGCTGGGAGTCTGGCCTTCTCACTTGCACAGTAGGAAGAGAGTTCCTGTTTCGTGGACAGTTTTTCTGAAGTTGGGAGTAGCTATAAAGGCTGGACTGAGCCTGCTTAGTCATGCCAGTCATCAAGGAAGCCTACTTAGGAGGTTACTGGAATCGTCCAACCGAGCAGTAACACCAGCTCCGCTCTCCCTCCAATCTGGGCTGGGTGCTCACTTCATAAAAGAGTCATTGGTGGGATTGCTTCTCTGTGGCTTCCTGCTGCCTTGAATGGGCAAATAATAATAATAATAACAACAACAATAATAATTGATGCTCCAGCAGTCAGCCTGAACCACAGAGTGACCTTGGAAGTAGAAATGAAATAACCCTGGGGTCATGAGGTCCCTCACTGCCCTTCAGCCCCAGGCCATTGCACAACCCTGTCCCTCATGCGTTCATCTCGACCAGCAGAGTGTGTTACTATCCCAAAAGAGCTTAGGTGAGCTGTTTGAGACCATTGTCTGGTCTCAAATGAAAAGTGTTGAATCCACCCATCAAGTGGCTTTCTCCTCATCTTCCACATGGCAGTGACATTACAGGGACCAAACACCGATAAGGCTTGAGAGCACCGGAAGTACCAAACCGTGATGAGGGTAGCAGCAACTGGCCCATCTCCACTGCTGACTTGGGGGCGGCATTCAGATTCTCCGAGGAGACACGCTTCTCAGGGTACCCGTGAGACATACCCAGAAAAGTCTGATTAAAGGACAACTCACCCTGAATATGGGCAGCACCAGTCCATGGGCTGGGATTCTGGGTTATGTAAAAGCAAGACACAGGAGCACACCCCCTCAAGAGTCAGCATTCTCCTGTTTTTGTTTCCTGGTCCCAGTCTGTAAGCAAGCAGCATCAGGACCCTACTGAACACTGTATAGCTCTTGATCCATTCCACACCCTGCCCTCCTCTCAGGATGGCTCTGCATCTTATTTTGTCACAGTAATCAGAAAAGAAACTAATGTAGCAAGATGCCAGGCCAGTTGGATGCTAGCCTTGCTTTATCATCATTCATTTGTCTTTAAAAGTGGGACACTTAAGTTGCATTTCTCTGATGATTAAGGATGCTGAGCATTTCACCTGTCAGAATGGCTAAGATCAAAAGCTCAAGTGACAGCACATGATGGTGAGGGGGGTGGAGAAAGGGGAATACTTTTCCATTGCTGGTAAGAGTGCATGCTTGTGTAACCACTATGGAAATCAGCCTGGTGATATCTTAGAAAACTTGGAATAGCTCTGCCTCAGGACCCAGCCATACTACTTCTGGGTATACATCTAAATGATTCCTTACCAAATCACAAGGAAGTTTCCTCATCTATGTTCATAGCAGCCTTATTTATAGTAGCTAAAAGCTGGAAACAACCCAGATGTCCCTCAACCAAGGAATGGATAAAAAAAACTGTGGTACATCTACACAATGGAATACTACTCAGCCATTAGAAACAACAAAATCATGCAATTTGCAGCCAAATGGATGGAACTACAGAAGCTCATTCTGAGTGAGCTAACCCAGACTCAGAAGGATGCACATGGCATCTATTCATTTATAGTCGAATTTTAGCCATGTAGTACAGGATAACTATACTACAACCAATGCACCAAAGGAAACAGGAACATAGATTTTGTTTCCTGTCAGTGAGACACTTTGCCCTCGTGGTGCTGCCTTGTAGGCCCCCAGTATATGAGGAGACTCTTGGCCCTCATATGACTCCTGAACTGGGGTGGGGGACTGTTATGTAGGGACACTCCACTCCAGAGGAGTGGGATGGAAGGGATAGGGGGTAAAGGGTGAGAGGGTAGGACTGGGAGGGGTGGGGAAAAGGCACTGTGATGAAGATGTAATCTGAAGTAATAAATAAATATTTTTTAAAAAGTGGGACACTTTTTGAGAGTCCATTTCACAGATGGAGAAATGGAGGCTGGAACATATAGAGTCCCTTGCCCAAGGCCTTGCAGGCAGCAAAAACCACCCCCCCATCCCTGCTGTTGAACGCTGCTTCCCTCTGAGAGGCTCTCCCAAACCCCTCCAGTAGAGTCCTTCCATCCTTCCTCCAGCATCCTGAAGTCAGTCAGCCAGGCAGAGAGCTAACTTACAACTCTGTAACATATTCTCTCTCTGTCTGTCTCTGTCTTGTCTCTGTCTCTCTCGTGTGGTCTCTCTCTCTCTCTCTCTCTCTGTGTGTGTGTGTGTGTGTGTGTGTGTGTGTGTGTGTGTGTGTGTGTGTGTGT
>CAJQZJ010033670.1:1019780-1033315 GCA_907164525.1 Lophiomys imhausi | reverse complement strand
TGTGTGTGTGTGTGTGTGTGTGTGTGTGTGTGTGTGTGTGTGTGTGTTGGGGGTATAGAGGAGGTGGTAGAAAAGCATCTTCCAACTGAGACCCCCTTCCAAACAAAACAGAGCCTTTTACTCAGTCCTCAAGCTAAGTAGGTGATTAAATGGGTTTTCCTTTGCCAGTGGTTAATGAGGGTTGAATTAACCTCTGTAGTTATAGTGTGTGCCACTGATGCTGGGTCTCTGTTTGCAATAGAAAGCCAACAGGGAGTGACAATTGCAACATTATGCAAATGACCCCAGGAGCATGGTTGCTGCTGGCAATGAGGAATGGGCTCTGTCTGTCTCTGTCTCTCCTTTTCTGAAGCCCTTCAACACCCTGCCAGACTCTTCTTTTCCTGTTTGCTCCTCACCAGAGTTCTAATGGTGAGAACATCAGGCTTCCCCCTGTGCAGGTGTCCTGTTGAGACTGTGTCTTTAAAGGACTATACTATACACCTCTGCATAGGAGCCTCTGCAGGACCCCCAGCTGCCTCCTCACCAGGGCCTGCCTTCTGGCTATTTCTGATTACAGTCTATTGTCTTTACCTGGCTTATACCTACCCAAAAGGGATGGGTTCAATGGGTGTAGGTGTAAGCAGGTTACAAACATGCTTCCCTTGCTAGAACAGGAAAGGATCTCCTCTAACCTCCTCCCCAAGTCCTGTCTCACCTTACTCTGTCTTCTGGGCAGGGAATGTATTGTTTGGAGGAACATAGTGCCACTCATGACAGTGGCAGAGGTTGCTCATACCATGGCGGACCAGGAAGCAGACAGCATGAGATAGGAACCAGTGACTGTCCATCACCTTCAAGGGCTCTCTCCAGTGACCCACTTCTGTCAGCTGACCCTCACATCTCCTAAGGGTTCCCTAGCCTTCTCTGATAACACCATCAGCAGAGGGGCAAGCGTTTAAAGCAACGTCTGAAGGGGCTCATTTCAGATTCAAACCATAAGCTTATTCTTCCAAGAACCTTCAAAGAACCATGCCCACCCTGTCAACTCTTTGCCTTACACAGGGCTAGACTGTGTTTTATCACGTATCGGACAGTATATCTAGAGAGCAACGCCGATCAGTTTCCGAACGCTGTTACATAAGATAAACACATATATCCCTATTTATAGATGACATTTTTGAAGGGAAATAGCTTTCTCAAGTAAGTGGAGAAGGCAGGATTCGTACTTAGTGTGACTGTCAACTTGACCCAATCTAGAATCACCTGGGTAGAGTCTCACAGGTCAGTGTGTGGGGGACTGTCTTGATTATATGAATGGATGTGAGAAGAATACTTTAGGCAGCACACCATTCCCTGGGTTTGGGTCCTGAAGTATGTAAGAGTGGGGAGGGTAAACTGAGCACTGAGCATGCATATATTTAAGTTTATTACTCTTTGCTCTTGATGTGGATGTAATGTGATGAGCTGCTCTAAGTTCCTCCTGTCTTGGCTTCCCTGTTGTGATGGGTTGTAACCTGGACTTGTGAACTAAAGTAAACTTTCTTCCACAAGTTGCATTTTGTAAGGGTATGTTATCACAGCAATAGAAACAAAACCAAGACAGCCAGCCTTACCAGACTCCAGAGTCTTTTGAAAGCTGGTAGGGAGAGAAAGGAGAGTGGTGGGCAGGACAACAGGAGCCACTATTCCTAGCTAGAGCTGTCATAGATGTTTCCAGTTTCTTCTTTTGGGCATTATTGTTGTCTGATTTGTCTCCAGTGGGTGCACACCATTTCATCAGGCAATTGAAAACCATAATTCTATGAGAATTTTTCATTGTTTGCTTTAACATAAACAGAAACCCAGTATGAAGGCAGATCAACGGCTGGCATGGGAATGAGTGCTACTAAGTCCCTAGAGTCCATTTTTTTTCTCTTAAGCAGGTTGGATGTTCTCATTGTCACACTGTTTATGTGTTGTGTATGCCTAGCAAACCTCTCTCCCCAAACAGGGCCAAGGTAAATATGATCCTGATCCCTACTGGATTAGTCCAGACTCTGAAGTTTCCATCAGCCTCTAGTGTTTGGACCCAAAGGTCTGTTTCCAACAGGGCCCAAATCCCCCAGAGCAGCCAGGGGACACCAGAGGGACTTTAAATGAAAAAAACAAACAAAAAAAAAGCACCAACTGTTTTGCTTACCAACCTCAGGGAATGAATACCCGGTTCACTCAAATAACCATATTATTTCAAGGGACCAGTATACTGGAGGCAGAGGCAGGTGGTTCTCTGTGAGTTCAAGGCCAGCCTGCTCTACACAGTGAGTTCCAGGGCAGCCAGGGTTATATAGTGGGGACTTTTCTAAACAAACAAACAACCAAACATTCAAGGATGAACACTCAGATGTGCCCAAAATTAACTTACCAGCACACAGTTTGGAGGCCCAGAAAAGTCACACATCAGCCAGAAGCCACCACGGTACTTCTCAGAGGAATTGGCTGCTGGTGGTTAATTGAGCTGCCAGCTCTGGACAGAGAAAGCACGGGAGGAGGTGGGTGCTCCTAATTCTTGCTGTCTGAGCACCTGCCCTGGGGCCTTTGGTTTGCAAACCTTCACAGCTCTCTCTGTCAGTGGTCATGGGATTTTCTCAGACTGCGTTGCCTTGTGACATCTTCTAGGTCCTTCCTTTGCTCCAAGTTTCATGGTTGGAAGGTTTTCATGCTTTTAGATGTCTGCTTGACCCTGAGAGTGGAGTGTGTGCCTCTGTATTCTAGCATCTTCCAGTACCTGTGCTCTTTAGCCAAGGCCATTGTAACTAAGCAATACGGAAAGTTGCTTCTTCTCTCCTGGCTGTATTGACCATGTTGTAGAGTTCATTTCCTGTGCCCCAATACGCTCTTCTAAGGACACAAGTAAGATTGGGCCAGGACCCACCCTCAAAACCTCTGCTTACCTCTTTTAAATCAACTTCCAAACACAGTCACAGTTTGACATTCAGGGCTTGGGAATGCCAGCACATGAGTCAGACAGAGGGCATGGTCAGCCTTTGTAGGCTCCTGTACCAACTACACACCTCTGCAAATTTAGGAGCTTAGAGAATACGAATTCTCTCCAGGTTTGTAAGTTATGTGTCTCTGTATTAATCTCTACCTATTACAAAAAGAAGCTTCTCTGATAAGGGTTGAGAGATGCGTTAATCTATGGGTATAATGGTCAATCATTAGAAGTCAGTTTAATGTGATGCCAATTTAGCAGAACAGTAGGAAGAGGTCTCCTCTAGGGCCTATGACCTCTCTAACCAAGGGTCCTTGGCCCTGATAGTATGCCAAGCATGGGTGGGCCTCAAGTTTAATCAGAAAGTAGTTGGTTATTTCTATAATATTCATGCCACTACTGCAGTAAGCAATGTATCTTGTCAGGTTGGTTGTTGTTGTATCTCACAGGTTTCATACCTGGAGATGCGAAGGAGGAATTGGAGGCTAATAGAGGTGAACTTCATCTATACATATATGCATATACAAAAATCTCAAAGAATTTTTAAAAATGTAAATTGCTGTCTTAGCATTCTGCTGGTGCAAGTCTCTCATTGTGTCTCTGGGGGATAAGACCAAGGTGTCCACAGTTTAGCTTCACTTTTTGTAGCTTCTAGAAGGATATCTTCCACCACCAAAACCATAAGAGGCCAGTGAATCCTTTCCATACTATGCCTCTTTGTTCCATCTCTCCTACGCATATTTAAGTATCTTACAACTCCTATTGGCCTCACCATAAGGATACTCTAGTATAATCTCCTATCTTACAATAATAGAATTAGCCACACAGCATAGCATACCCCATTGTCTTGGGATTAATACATAGACATCTCTGGGGCCCCAATTCTGCTGACCATACTCTACATAATCTATGTATCTATACACATTAGCTCTGTACTAGATATCTGCATCCACCTGGTATCTGATGCTACAACAAAATTCATGATGCTAGGTTCAGTATAAAGAGGAGATTCCTAAAGGTTTAAAGGCAAGGCACTGGCATTGGTTGGCCTGGGTGAAGGCTTCATAGGAGACACCATTATATGATTGGGAAATAATAAAGAGAGCAGGGTAGGAAAGGCCGGCCATGTTTATACTTAGCATGCTCTGATGGGAACTAATTAATTTCTGCCAAGTCCAAATACCTTTGCTGTTCCTGTTGTTTTAAATCAGGGTCTCATATTATAGCTCAGGCTGTCAACAAACTCAACATGGAGCTTGAATGATCTTGAACTCCTGATTCCTATACTATTATCTCCCAAGTGGTGGGATGACAGACATGTGCTGTCACACTCACGGACCAAACCCAGGTTTTCCTACATGCTTGACAAACTCTCTACTGAGGTTCAGTATAAAGAAGAGATTTCTAAAGGTTTAAAGGCAAGACACTGGCATTGCTTGGCCTGGGTGAAGGCTTCATAGGAGATGAACCAAAGAGAGAAGGAATTCTGGAGGGTCCTTACAGAAGTGGCCTAGCTTCCTCCCACTTGTGCTATGACTGGGAATTAGGGTAGGAACACAGAACTTCAGCCAAAGGACTGTCAGTGACTGGTTGACCTGTCACTGACAGGGGAGCTGGGAGTAATGCTACCTTCCTGATTAGGCTGCTTCCCAGGAGTGTCCCAGTATGGTCACCAAGCCTGCAACACTCGAGATTTTCAGAACTATCTACTATCCAAGCCGTGATATAGTTTGTAGGAGACAGGAAGGACTTGGTGACTGTGACAAAGGGAAAAATTAACGCTGAGGGAATGCGGGTCATGCTTGTCCACACCCAGATGGATAAAACTCACTGGAGCAGGTGGAGAAGGGGAGTCCTGGAGCCCCACCACGGGGCTGGTATGTGTGAAGCCCCCCTTCCCTGGGCCATCTGGCCCCTATCCTCCCTCTCTAGCAGCTTTGGAGGCAGATCCCTCCACTAGTGACTCAGCATTTCCCTTATGTGTTGCACCAATATCTCCTCTTCTTCAGGATAGAATGTTTTGCTATCCTGTCCCCACAACCCCCAGCTTGACACAAGCTAGAGTTATGTGGAAAGAGAAACCTCCATTAAGAAAGGCCCTCCATCAGGCATGTCTGTTTTAAAATAAATTTTACTTATTTGTTTTTTTATTTTTTATTTAGAGACAGAGTTTCTGTATGTAGTTCTGGCTCTTCTGGAGCTCACTATGTAGACCAGGATAGCCTTAAACTCACAAAGATCCAAAGATCCACCTGCTTCTGCCTTCTGAGTGCTGGGGTTAAAGATGCTCACTACCACGCCCAGCCATTTTCTTGATTAACAGTTGATATGAGAGGGCCCGGCCCACTGTGGGCAGTGCCACCCCTAGGCAGGTGGTCCTGGGTTGTATAAGAAAGCAAACTTAGCAAACTCTGAGGAGCAAGACAGTAAGCAGCACCCCTCCATGGCCTCTGCTTCAGTTCCTGCCTTTAGGTTCCTGCCTTGAGTTCCTGTCCTGACTTCCCTCAGTGATGGATTGAAATATGGAAGTATAAAACAAGTAAACAACTTTCCCCAACTTGCTTTCGTTCATGGTATTTTTATCATAATAGTTGAAAATGAACTAAGACATTTGCCTTTGATCAGCTATTTCAAATAACTTTATTTCTTCTGAAAGAACATTTTTTTTCCTTTGAGAAAGGGCATCATGTAGCCCAGGCTAGCCTCAAAAATAAGTTTAAACTTTAGGTTTGAGGAAGGAATAAGCTGAGATCGAGGGAGGAAGGGGGGGAGGCAGGCCTTCAGTCAAGAGTTTATCATATCAACAAATAGCACTAGTAGAGTCTGAAATAAAAACTCTAGCCCACCAGGAAAGGGCAGAGCCCATTCTTTTGAGGTTGCTTGTGAGGAAGTAGGGAGGGAGAAGTGTTATACCATGAGGAAACAGGGGTCTGAGGTTGACCCAGCAAATTAGACTAAGAGTCAGCATATTTTGTGATTTTGTTTGTTTTTGTATTTCTTGCTGAGGTAGGTGTTACAAAAATCCCAATGACATTTCTAGACAAAGGTGCTAGGAAGAACAATGGTCCTGGGATGTACTGTATGGAGCAGCAATGCCTGTAGCCCTTCTCTGTTTAGGGATTTGGTATCTGGAAGGGCACAGAGTGAGCAGGAGATGTCCCTGCCTCTGTTACCAGACAGACTTTCTTTCCCAAGTGCTGGGATTACAGACTTGAGCTGCTGGACACAGCTTCTACAAACATTCTGTGTCCTAAGAACACACAAGTGTGTAGCAAGCAGGTTTTCTCTTGATGTTCTGGCTTAGAAAAGCAGCAGAAGAATCCACCTGCTCTTACCACTTGGAAAAGAGATGGTAGCTGAGAGAAAGGAAGAGAAATACCCTGGCCAGAGCTAGGAGACCATGATTCATATACCTGAGACATGGCCTATCTTGTGGACACCATACCTCCCTACTGCAAGCCAAACATTCCTTCTCCTCCATGGCCTTTGATGGAAGGCTTAAAGAGAAATCTGTGTGCCGACACTGTGATTATTCTGTTGAGAGGGTGCACCAGGGGCTTGGTTTCTTTGCCATTTTTCCAAGCAGGTAACTGGTTTCTCTCACACAAAAGCTCCAGTTGTCCATTCGTTTTCTGTTGGCTGGGTGGTTTTATTGTATTCCTAATGCATTTCTCCTATTTATCCAAATTGGTTTTCCTTCTCCCACGTTCCTGTACCTATTTTTCTTTTATTTTCCCAGGGCTGTGAACATCCTTCCTTGAGCCCCCTTAGGTATCTTGTGGGCTCCAGTAGGGAGTTGATAGACAGGATGGATTCTGGGTCTTGGTTTTCTGTGGAGGATGGCGAGGTTTGAACTCTGGCTGCACTGTCATTGTGTCTTCAGTGACACATGATGCTGTTTTGTTTGCAAGAGCCTGCTGTATGCCAGTTTCTGTGATGAGCAGGTAACAGATACTCTGCTTCGTGGGAGGGTCTAACTGGCAAGGGAGAAGGACACAATTCTGACTATGGCGTGGACAGGCCACATAGTTCCCTGCTCTGAGAAAAGGGGCATGGTCAGTTGAATGTGAATTATAAAAGAGTCAGGAGCAAGGAAGAAGGTTCCGCCAGTAAGATGCCTGCTGTATAAGCATACACACACACACACACACACACACACACACACACACACACACACACACGGCCCTGTACAGGCCTTTAAGGTGATGGGAGATACTTTCACCATTGTTTAGTTTTTATGATATTCTGGATTGGCCTCAAGCTCATTATGTAACTGAGAGTGACCTTGAATATCCGTTCTTCCTGCCTCCACCTCCCAGGTGCTGGGATTACAGGCGTGTGCTTTCATGTCTGGTTTTATGAGATGTGAGGGTGGGACCAAGGGCTTCATGCATGGCAGACAAGCAGTCTCTTAACTGAGACACACCCCCCCAGCCTCTAAAGAGATGTTTCTAACCTCACAAATGATCATTTTCCTCCCCTCTCCTCCTCTCCTTACAACAATCTGTTGGCATAAAATGCTTGAAATTGTTTTTGGCATGATGGCTTAGCTATATAATCTTTTACAGAGACAGACAATAGATAATTGGACAATTAAGGAGAGAATATTCCACATGAAATTCTCTATCCTGCCCATGAATGAAACTGGAAGGGTTGGCCCCATGTGGAGAAAATGCCTAAATTCCCCTCATTTGGAAATCCGAAGGGATTCCAAGACCCTCTAACCTCCCTGGAAGAACCCAAAGCTATTCCAAACTCCCACCCACCTACCCTCACCCCAAGATGCTTTTCCTTTCAGAGCAAACAACAGGGTATTGTCGGTGCATCCCCAGGTGGCTGTGGAAAATGGATTCACCAGCTGTGATAGGAGCCTGCTATATGTGTAGAACAAGGATCTCAAGGAAAGCTGGCTGATGTGGCTGCTTGACACATTCCCTCTGAAGCAACATACTTCCCTTTTCTCAGCCTACTGAACCCCTGAGAGCTTCATCTTTTACTGCTCCCTCTCCAAGTGTCTTTTCCTGGCTCTTTCCTAAAAAAAAAAAAAAAAAAAAAAAAAAAAAAACAGCCTCTCAATGACTCTGCTGTTCTCAATATCCAAATTATTGACCTTCTGTGTATCACACTTGAGAGTAACACAAACTGAATTTACACTAACCTTCATGAAGGCTTGTTGAATGATGACCCCTGACATGCTTAAAGAACCATTTCACTGTTTTGAGTATATCGCCCATGTGAACCTTGAGTGTGTGACATCCCTAAGCTGTGGGTGTTATGTTTTAAGATAACGGGGCTTTTACTGAAGGATATAACAATGGGAATGTTGGCAATTCCTACATCCAGGTTTGTGGTTGTTGGATCCTGCTAATGTAGTGGATTCATGCATGCAGAAAAAAAAAATCAATTCTACTAGCATTTTGGTAATACACTCTCCTTCCTTCTTTCTTTCCTTTTCTTTCTTCCTCCCTCCCTCCCTCCCTCCCTTTTTCCCTCCCTCCTGCATTACTTTTCTCATTTCTATGACAAAACACCCAACAAAAGCAACTGAAGGAAGGAAGGAACAGTTTACTTTGGCTCACAGTTTGAGGGTTCACAGTCCATCATGGTAGGGAAGGCATGGCAGCAGGGGTCCAAGGCACGACTCAGGAAATGGCACTCTGCATCTGCTCACTTTCTCCTTTCTGTTTGGTTTGGGTTCCCAGCCCATGGGACAGTGCCACCCACATTCAGGGTGGGTCTACCCACATCACTTAAAGCTCTCTGGAAACTCCCTCACACACTCACACTCAGAGGTTTGCTTCCAAACTGACTCTAAATTTAGTCAAGTTGAGAGTGAAGATACCTACCACCTCCCTTCCTTCCATTCTGCACCTGTCATTGGATCCCAGATATCTGCTCTCTGAAGTCACATTGCTGGGCTGCCTTGTCATCTTTAGGGTTTTTTCTCCCCAGGTTCATTTGAAAACTCCAGCTGAGGAAGCTGATACTCCTGAATCTTAGAAGCTTCTGGGGTCAGCGACCTCCCTGCCCGTCACATACTGTATCTAACTGCATTCTGCCCCTGGGTCTGGCATGGAGACACCCAAGTCCAGACTGTACCATAGCTATGCTTCACTTTTCATCATCCCTGGCTCTTCTCTGCCCATTTTGCTTTGCTTGTACCAAGATCTGTCTTCATTGCAAAAGAACTAATTGACATGGCTCCTTCTCAGGCCCTGCAGACCTGTATTTGTGATGAATGGCTGAGATGAACTCATCTTTTGATCAGAGGGTCTCATGGAGGAACACCATACAGAATGTGGTTCCATGCCCCAGAGCTGCTGTTCTATGATGGGTTTCCACCCAGGGCCACCTGGTTGATTTCTCAGGTCATTGGGGAGTGTGAGATAGAGAGCTGTGTCTACCAGGTTGTCTGGAGATGCTCTGAGACAGTGTGGGTGGAGGCCTTGCTAAACTGGTTTGTGCAATGTAAACTCATCAGCTGTGTGCTGGGCTGGGAGCCCTGATCAAATGTGTTTACTGGCGACTTCTCCAAGGCAGAAAAGGGAAGATAGTGATTTCTCAACAGGGCAAACACAGCCTGCTCCCATAGCCAAGAAATCAGCATGACAGACCGGTTCTATGCTCCTGAAAAGAATCTTTTTAAACTATATCTTAGTTTGCTGCCCACTATAAGGGGAGGGTTCACTGCATGGTTTTTTCTTTGTTTTGTTTTTGTCAACTTGACACAAGCTAGAGTCATCTGGAAAGAGGGACCCTCACCTGAGAAAATACTTCCAACAGATTAGCCTGCAAGGAAGTCTATGAGACATTTTCTTAATTAATAGTTATTGTAGGAGGACCCAGCCCACTGTGGGTGATACCATCCCCTAGGCAGGTGATTTCTGAGGGTAAACTAGTAAGTAATGTTCATCATCCATGGTCAGTCTTGAAGTATCCACTTCCAGGTTCCTGCCTTGACTTACCTTCATGATGGACTACAAATTGTAAGCTAAAATAAACATTTTACACACACACACACATGTCATGGTGTTTATCCCAGCAAAAAGCAAACAGAAACAAGGAAATTGGATAAGATTTCTGTAAACTTTTCTCTGTTAAATTTAGGAGTCTATGTACATTCCAACACTTTGGGTCTACCTTCCACAAAGGAGGCAGAATATCCATAATATCCTGTCCAGAACATCTGGTCGACCAAGGTGCTCACCTGCTTAAAACACACATGTGGCTCCAAGTAGAGCACAACTTCCTGGTTACTCATTTGTAGCCCTCAACACCTGCATGCATGTCCTTACCTCATGCTCTTTCCCCTGTCACTCTGGATTATGGTTATGTTGGACCATGTGACACTCACTGTGGCCCTTGGAGACTGGAGAATGCTGTCTTGGAAGTGATAGGGGCACTTCATAGCCTTTATGCTAAGAATGTGTTTGTGCATTGTTCTCTAAGAAAGGCATTTACCCATCTGCTAATGTTTTTTTTTCCTCTGAATTAACCTTTCATCAACATGATAACCAAAGTGTCATGTAATACTTCTTTCCCCACTGCTCTGATAAAATACCCCAACGAAAGCCACTGAAGGAAGGAAAGATTCATCTGGGCGAATGGTTCAAGGATGCAGTCCATACCAGGGAAGTCAAAGCAACAGCAGCAGGAGCCAGCTAGTCACATAACAACCACACTCAGGAAGCAGAAAGGGGTGCACGCTGGTGCTCAGCTCTCCTTCGCTTTTATGTAGTGTAGGACCCAAGGCTAGGGGATGATGTCACCCTCCTTTCGGGGAGTCTTCCCACCTCAATGAATGTAATGGAGACAATCCCTCACAAGCATACCCAGAGGCTAACCCAATCTGAGTAATCCCTCTCAAGAGTGCCGGAGGCTTAGCCTCCTTGGTGGTTCCAGATTCTGTAAGTTGACACCCATCACTAACAGTCACAGGTGGGCTCAAGGAACTAAGGTGGAGTGTGACACAGGAGGGCATTCACAACCTCCTCCGGCTTCGCCAAACACAAATACTATACAGAACAAATGAGGGATGGCACATCTCTTCTGCTAAATTACAAGATCTTGAAGAATGGGCTGCACCCTCTGTCCCCTGATCTCCAACACAGTGTCTGCAATGCAGGGAGTGTTTGTCATTGGAACCACTTTTAAGATGCACTGCTGCTGCCCAGACAACACTGCCAGCATCTCCCTCCCAGGAGGCAGGTAGTGATCATACTTTGGACGCTACGGTAAATAGACTCAGGCTGTTTCCAAACGATGGTCATCACACTTTCCAACATGCCCTACTGTCTCCCAGGAGTTGGAATTGAACTCCATTTGTGCCATGCCATCTCACATATCCCCTCAAGTGACCTGTTATCTTTAGAAAATGCTGTAAGCCACGTGGACCTTCCCATTTGTTTCATCTTAGAAACACAGCCAAGCACATACATCTCGTTTTAGATGGATCCTGGCAAGCTGACTTCCTGTTCCCATTCAATCAATCATTCCCCATCTTTGGCAGGAAGGAGAGCATACAGTTTCACACATGCCAACCCCAACATATTTCTAATTCCATCATGGCCGGGGGAGGGGGGGCGGCGGGGGGTGATGTGATGCCTCTGCCGCAGGATTCTAGGATGCTTTAAAAAAAATTTGTGTGAGAATATTTCACAGCCAGGACTAGGAACTCACAGGCTGGGTGGTGACAGAAATAAGGCCAGAGTTGTGTATGGTGGTAGGAAAGAGGTCACTCTACCAGGAGGTGTTACCAGGGCTCAAAGTGCTGGGGTGCTGGGTACCAGAGTGCTAAGTGGTATCTTAAGAGTAAAGTGGACTAAAGTAGCCTACAATGAGATCAAGAGAAAGGACTAGGTGTTGCAAATGTATTCAGGGGACCAAGAGAGCTTGGGAAAGATGACAGCTGTCGATATCGGTAAGGGTCCATTTAGTCATTTTAAAACCTTAAGGTGCTGTAACAGCCAGTTTTCTTTGTGATGTTCTAATCATAGAGACAACTGACAAGTATACATTCATGTCTTGAGGACTTTGATGTGTATCTGAGCCGTGTACATGAGCACACATGTGTTTGATCTTGTCTCCTGTCAGTTTCTTAGTAATTTCAAGGTCTCTGTAGATGGCTCCCTGGCTTCATAACTTAACTCCTCCCCTTGTCATTCACCCTTTACTGAAATTGATAGCACCCTTCCCGAGAAGCCAAGAGGGGTTCTGACCTTTGGTTTGTTTATTTCTTCAAGATCTGATTTGTATTTTACTCATTTCTTCTTAGAACGGAATAAGAACTCGCTTTTCTGCCTGTGTAGTCCAGCTGGAAGTAGGCAGCAATTGCTCTAATTCGTAGCTGCGACTGGAAGGCAGTGGACAAAGACTAAACTTGTAGTGCTGGCTTCCCCTTTAGGACCCTTTTCTTAAGATGCTGTTCCTTATTAAAAACAGATTCAAGCACAGAGTAGTCTATGTGCTAAAATTGTATTTAAAAGTTGCTTTATTATTTATATGACTGGTAACCTTAGAAATCTGTTGCATGAGCAAGAAGTATCCCTTTCTCCCTCCTTCTCTTAACCTATGTTAATTTCCCTCTTTTTTTTCACAGTCCAATTTGTCCCCTTCTGATTGGTTCTTGGTGTTTCATTTCATATTACCAAACTAGTACAGTGATGATCTGTTATTATTAGTAAGTGGCTCGACGGGCAGGGTACAAGCAAAATAGTATTTATTTATCTACAGTACTGTGGAAACTCACTAGTTGTGAAAACTGCCTTCATCGGCAGGGTGATTTTGGTGTATCTCCTTGGCCCCTCATTTCCTGCTGCAGCTAGATGTTTCTTGTCACCTGTGAATTTTAGTCTTCTGGAGCTCAGGTATGGGTTCTAGGTATGAATTTAACCTATCTCTGAGCTGGGGAGATGGCTCTTCTGGTAAAGTGTATGTCATGCAAGCATGAGGACCTGAATTTGGATCACAGACCTAATGTAAAAAGATGGTGCATACCTCTAATCCTTGCATTGGAGATGCCAGAGACAGGAGGACTCTTGGAGCTTGTTGGCCAGCCAGTTACAATGAATTGGCAAGCTCTAGGTTCAGTGAGAAACTCCTCCTCAAAAAATAAGGCAGAGAGGCAATTGAGGAGAACACACAATGCTAGGATCTGGCCTTCACACATATGTGTGCACACATGTACCTATGTATACATGTGCATACCCACATAAACTTGTACACATACATAGACACACAGACAAACAAGCACAGAAAGACACAGAGAGACATGCACACACATACACACACACACACAGAGGTGCGGGGGAGCATTTTCAACTCTAGGAACTTTTTGAGGGGCTACAGTTCAGGCCATGTTAGAGTTATCACCCCACATCCATGTCCTACTTTAGATGTATTTGTGTGTAACTGTCTAAGAATTTAGGCTCGAGTTGCATAAAACACACACACACACAGACACACACACACATACACACATGCACACACACAGACACACACACATGCACACACACACATGCGCGCGCACGCACGCGCACACACACACACACACACACACACACACACACACACACACACACAC
>CAJQZJ010033670.1:994178-1017912 GCA_907164525.1 Lophiomys imhausi | reverse complement strand
ACACACACACACACACACACACACACACACACACACACACACACACAGACAAACACACTCTATCTCTCTTTCTGTGTATGTATGTGTGTGTATGTGTGTGTGTGTATGTGTGTGTATGTGCATGCATTTGTGTATATGTATATATATATATGTTTATATGTGAGGGTAAGTATGTGTGTGTCTGTGTGCGTATGTGTATATGTGTGTGTATGTGTATATGTGTGTGTATGTGCCATGTGTATACCACATATGTGCAGGTGCTTACAGGAGCCAGGAAAGGGCATCAGATCCACTGGACCCAGATTTATAGGCAGGCTGATGTGAGCTGGGAACCAAACTCGGGTTCCCTGGAAGACCAGCACTTGACCACCGAGCCATCCCTTCACCCTCATTCTCCATGATCTACTTTTCTTCTGACACCAAGTCATAGGATCACTGCTTGTGGGCAGCTGAGGCATCTAGCAACACAGCTCAGCTGTTTCCCAGCAACACCCTGTCTACCTGGTGACACACAACTAAAGGATAACAGGAGGCAGAGCCGTTTGAGTTTTGTCTGAATGTCGAGAGGCTCATCTTAGGCACTGTAGAAATGGCTCAGCTAGACCTCTGATGCTTGAGGCTGATGTTAGATAGAGTACGGTCTCTTAGGCTCTCTGTGCCTAGAAGAAGATTTCTATTTAAACAGGTTACCAATGTTATAGATTAGGAAGAGGATAACCTGGGAGTTTGAGTCACTTTCCCTGAACTTTACAGCTAAGCCACAAAAGGCTAGGATGAAGCCCAGATGCAGCCGAAAGAAAGGCATCATTTTGCTGACAATTTCTGCTTAATCCATTGTGCAACCTTAAGTACCCCAGTCTTTGCTCTGTCTCTGCTTATCTTCCTTCCTTCCCATGACACCTGCATTTTCTGATCTGCTATTGCAGACAGATCTGTCTGAGGGGGCTGGCCCTTCCTAACAGCAATGCTGGGCATCTTTTCTCCAGAGTTGTGACCTTGAGAGAACACCACTCTGTCTTGACCTTGGTGTCCAGTCTGGTTTCATAAGGCCTTTATGGGAATTTTAATAGAATTGCTAATGGATGGGCTTTCAGAACAAAAACTCAATAACAATAGAGCAAAGGCGACCATGGGATGTCTGCTGGCGAGAAAGCTTGGACATCTGGATTTAAGGGACATTTGTTCAGTGTCTGCCCCAAAAAGACCATGAAGTGTGGTATATGGCCAGAGGGGAGCACTGTTCCCTTGCCACTTAGCCAGTCCTCAGTGTGGTGCCTGCCCCAGCACCGGAAGAACTGGCAGCACAAATTGGGGCTTCTGCTTCTTTGAACCTCAATGCCCCAGCCTGGTCTGGCTGTGTACACCACAGCTCTGACCCTAGGAAGATCTGACATCCCACCTCTAGAACCCTATGTAGCAGAGGGCCTGTCACATAGGACATCACACAAAGCAACCGAATTTACCAAATTTACCCTGTCACAGCTGCTAGCAGGTGTCAGGATTCTCAACTTGCTTCTGCAGGCCTTGGCCCCTCCCTTTGGTTGCCTTTTATCCTTCAGGAGCAGGTCATGGCATAGTGGGTTCCTGGCAGGACAGGAGTAAAGCATCAGAAGCCACTCCTCCTCCTGCTTAGAACCCCTGGAACCTCTGGAGCCCCTCATCCCACTTGTCCAGATGGTTTACCCATATCCACTGCCTAGCTCTGGATATCACTGTCTTTTGTCTCCTGAAGCCTCTCTTTTCCTCTCTTCTCCTCTCCCCTCAGCATATGCATTCTCTTCTCTGTTCTACCACCGATGGCAGGAATGGATCCCCAGGCTCTTTGCCGACCTCAGGCTGCAAAATGGATTAATGACAACTTACTGAGCCCTGCTTCCTCAAATTGATGACTGTTGGGCTGGACCCAGAATCAGCATCTTTTTTTTTTTTTTGATCTAACATTTATCAAAAGTTTACTACATGCTGGAAAATGTCAGGTGCTTTATAGCTTCACTCTTGTGAGCTACAGGGAAACATACTCCAGCTTTTTTTCAATTTTACATCCTTACCTTGTTCCTTTGTAGATGACCATGTGCCAGAGAGGCAGAAAAGCTTCTTTGGCTCTGAGCCTTGCATCCAGGTTGGTTGCATATAAATTCCACCCTTCCCATCCTTAGCTGGTCCTCCTGGATTCTTCTATGATGCCTCTGGTCTAGTAGCAAAACACGCAAACAGGGCAGCTTAGATTATAGTCTTGGAGATTAGCCTCTCTCAAGGTCGAGGCATTGGCAGGACCAGCCATTGGTGGTGACCCTCTCCTGAATTTGTAGAGAGTGCCATTTTACTGTATGTGATGGCTAATCTTGGCTATCCACCTGACCAGATTTAGAATCATCGTGGAAATCAACTTCCAGGTGTGCTTATGACATCATTCCCAGAGAAGTTTAGCTGAGGGAGGAAGGGAGATCCACGCTGAGTGTGGGTGGCACTGTTCCATGGAGTGCGGGCCTGGAGTGATGTTCAAGGGAGAAGGAGAGCTGACCACCAGAATTCATATCTCTGACTATGGATGTTATGTGACGGGCTGCCTCATGTTGCTCTAGGATGGACTGTACTCTCAAACCGTGAGCCAAAATGAGCATTAAGTAGCTTCTTATCAGGTATTTCCTCACAGCAATGAGAAAAGCAAGGAATACTATACATCAAATCTCTCTCTCTGTTTCTCCCTCTCTCCTTTCCTTCTTCCTCTCATATGAAGTCACCAATCCCAGGGCCTCACGTAACCCTCCCTAATTACCTGCCTCTCAAGGTTTTCTTTTATGTGTGTATGTGTATCTCTGTGTGTGTCTGTGTGTGTGCATGTGCATGCATGTCCGTGTGTGTGTCTCTGTGTATGTCATGTGTATCTCTCTCTGTGTGTATGTGTCTGTGTGTATGCATGTGTGTGTATTTGTGTATGTCATGTGTATCTGTGAGTGTGTGTCTGTGTCTGTATGTCTGTGCGTATGTGTCTGTGTATGTCATGTGTATTTCTCTGTGTTTGTGTGTCTGTGAGTCTGTTTCTGTGTTTGTACATGTGCATGCATGTCTGTGTGTGTGTCATGTGTATCTCTCCATGTATGTGTCTCTGTGTGTGTGTGTTTCTTTCTGTGTCTATGTGTCTTTGTGTCTGTGTGTATGCATGTACATGTATGTCTGTGTGTGTGTGTGTGTGTGTGTGTGTGTGCAAGCACACATGAGTGACACAGCAAGCATGTGGAAGGTCAGAGGACAACTTTCAGGAGTCAATTATCAGCTTCCAAAGAGTTATCACATATTCAGTTCCTCAGAGTCGAACAGCTAGTGCATTTACTCCCTGAGGCCTCTCGCCCACCCTCACATAAAATTGATGTGCAGCTCTGAAGACAGCAAGGAGTAGGGTCGATGTAAACAACCATCCAGGATAAGTATTGCCCTGTATTCTGAGAACAATGGTCGTCTACTTCTCTGGACCAGGACATGCATGAGGATATTGGATACAGATTTGCCTCAGGTTTCATCTGCATGGTTCCCCTCATTTTACAGATAGGAAAGCTGAGCACTGTAGGGAGTCCAGCGAGAACTGGCGAATTATAGAAAATGATCGGGCTTGGAGCTGGGAGTGTTTCCATGGGATTGAATTATTCGTAAGCTGATCAAACGCCTGACCTGGAATTCAACACCAAAACTGCAAAGGTTTTGGGAAGAGGATGACAGATTGGTTTCCTGGCTTCCCTCCTTGGGTTGTCAGGAAAACAGTTGGTTTCAGATCTGCCCAGATAATAAGCGAGATACCCTCAGCGGGGTAGCCTTGGCAAGCCCATTGCTGCCAAAAGCACCCTTCACTAAAGCCAGAACTCACCATGTTTTCAGGGACCCATACCCAGAAAGGCAGTTGTCTATATACTCAGCTTTAACCTCATGTTGCTCCTTCGGAATGAGGGGGCAGCACAGCTCAGAGACTGAAGCAGGCTGATCCTCCTCACAGCAGAGGTGGAGTGTGTCCTCTCAACCCTGGACTTTTCCTGTGTCACAAGCTCAGCTGAACATGCTGGCTGTCTCACTGTTTGCAGAACAGAAACCCAGAGCTGCTGGGTCTCAGTCTCTCCATTAACCTCCCTTATCTCTTCTGTACAAACATGTTTGCATGAGTGAGTGCGCATGCATGCGAGTTTGTGGTGTGTGTGTGTGTGTGTGTGTGTGTGTAGATGGACATGTGGGCATATGGAGGTCAAAGGCCAACCTTAGCTGTCGTCATTTAAGTGCTGTCTACCTTGTTTTTTTGTTTTTGTTTGTTTTTGTTTTAAGATGGGTCTTTCACTTTAGAGTAGTGGATCACCAATTAGGTTAGGCTAGCTATCCAGGAAGCCCCAGGGACCCATCCGCCTCCATCTCCTCTGCAGTGGGATTATGATCACATGCTACCGTGTCTGGCTTTTATGTGGCTGCTGGGGATCGGTGCGTGGCAAGCTTATTACTGACAGAGCCATTTCCCTAGTCTGCAGATCTGGGCTTCTGTAGCTTCCACAGGAACAGGAGACACATAAGAACTTGGAGTTTACCATGCTAGGGCTATTATTTTCCCTGCTTTGATAGTTCATGAGTGGGCCAAAGGTTCAGCAAAAGCCTGCAGCAGCTTTCAGGGATGGGTGCCACCATATTGTCCTTAGGGCTTCTGCAACTGGGGCAAATGTCAGGGCACCTCTGCAATCTCCAAGCCATTGTCTTTCAGGACAGATAGTTTTCCATCTTCTGTTCTGCTTTCCTTTGACCCTCATAACTCACCAGCTCTTTATTAACCAGAGACAGGCAAGGGCCAGCACTGTCTACCAATTAGATAGATTAACACTTCAGCAGGTGGGGTCCAGCATAGCCTGGGACATGCTGGAAAGTGCAGCTGTAAATGACTTTATAGCTGACACTCGAGGATGACACTCCCTCGGGGCAGGGAGAAGGGACTCTCAGGCCAAATAACATCACACATATCTGTCACATGTCAGAAGACATAGTGCCATGTTGCAGTGGTTATTGGTCCCTTGCTCATCATAACAGGCCTAGCAATCATTGTCAACACAAGATAACCCTTGACTGTATTCTGGGTGCTGTTCTAAGTGCCTTATGTGTGTGGTGCAATTTAATCTTTGTAGCAGCCTTGCTCAGTGGGAAAAGTAGGATTTTCATCTCAGAGATGGGGACATTGAGGGACAAGTAGACAGTATGTTCATGGTCCCCAGACTATGAAAGAGGGTAGACAGTTCATAAGTCTAGGCAATTTGTTCTCATAGATGGAGTTTTGCTGTGGAGCTTGGATTCCATGGTACCCGAAGGTAGGTCAAGCACCAGAGATGCTGGATGCCTGCCCTTTCTCGTGGAGCCTGCCTTCCTGTCTCTTGTCTTAACGTGACTGAATGTGAACAAATTCATGTCCAGATGTAATTATTACTTATTGGCTTCATTCTTTAGACAGTGGGTAAGTCCTCTTTTCAGCCTCTAGGAGTCTTACCCCATGTCATTACTGATGCTATCTGATCTTGCTGTCTCCCATTCCCAACCTGTGAGCTCTGGGAGGGACCCCACCCATGACTTAGGAGGAGTTTGACTGAGGCTTCTGCTAACCATAGCATCATAATCCTCCACTGCAGTGATTAAGATAGAAATGTGGATGGAAGCCAAAAAGAATGGTAGAGACCTGTCCCTGGTTAGTTAGTTGTCAACTAGGTACAACATAAAATTATCTGCAAAGAGAATCTCAGTTGAGGAATTGGCTAAATCAGATTGGCCTGTGGGCATATCTGTGAGGGATTGTCTTGATTGTTAATTGATGCATATGGGCCCAAACCACCACGGATGGCACCATTCTCTAAGCAGATGGTCCCAAACTATAGAGGGAAGATAGCTTATGTTTAAGCCTGACTGCCATTAAGAAGTAGTGTCCTCCATGGTTTCTACCATATTTGTTTGGTGGTGAAGTGAGTTTTCTGATCAGATGTAATGCTGTGTGGAAGTGTGAGCAGGCCTGCCTTCAACTTCCCACCTTGAATTCTAGTCGTTTTTTTTCTTTTCTTTTTCCTTTATTTTTTATTTCTTCAAGTAACATCTCAATCGCAGTCCCCTCCCTATTCCCCCTCCAGTCCCACCCTCCCACCCTAAACCCCCTATCCTCTTCCCTTTTTTTTTCTTTTAAGTTTAAGGTATATCTTATTTCCCCCTACAGTTTCCCCTTTCAGTCCAACAAATGGCTCTTTCTCTTATAATAACAAATACAATACAGTACAACAGAGATAATTAGGCCACAGTTATGAGGGTTATATGGCTTAACGAACATTCCCAATGACCAGTCCATATGTATTTGGTACCTGACTTTAACATTCTACTATCTAAACATCTCCATGAGTTTAAAGGTCTATATCTGACTCAACATTCATACTAACTTGCAACACAATTTTAAAAGTATCTTCTTAGATCTATAACACTCTCTTGATTCCTAAACAACTCAAAATTAAATTATGAGACTCTAGCTATCTATTCTTCAACCACCTCAGAGACCTGAGAGGGATAAATATATCTGATTTTATAGGAAGTACAGGGCCTGCAGCTTCCCAAACTAAGAAATGACATACCAGTGGCTGCCTGGACAGTTCCCATTTTCTCTCCATACATTACAGCATCGATCTTCAGTCATTTGGCCCCGTTTCTCTGACAGACATTGATTGTAGAGCAGGGGTTATGAAGGACTTACCTACCCTGTCTTGGCAGAGCTAGGCTGTCGACTTACCTGCTTCCAGGTTTTGTCCTTTTTGGACAGCATTCTGTCTACAGTTGGGGCAAGGGGCTTTTCCTACCAAGAGATAGGCTTGCGACTAATTCAATCATCTCCCACTGGAGATTCTTCGATGCTCATCTTCTACTTGGAGGAGAATAGGGGGTGCTGTCAGGAGTTGATATGTCTTGATATAAAAAAATCTAAAGTTATGAAAACATCTTTGAATGCCATATTCTGCAGATCTCTTGAGATTTTTGAAGAGGCCCTATCTATCTCTTATATTAGGGTAAGCAGATGTTGCTTGTCTCTTGCCGGTTTATTTCTGATTAGCTTAGAAAGTAACTATAAATGGCTGTCATAGTACCTAACTGAATGACCAGCTTGCATAACCATTAGTTTGCATTTCTTAATTATCCTAAACAGTTTATGACAATTAGTAGTAAAAGGCCGATACATCACATTTCATTTTTTTCTTTACCTCCTAACCCTTCCATCCCATTTCTCTGGGGTGGGGTGTCCTTATATAACAGTCCCTCATCTCAGTTGAGAGGTCGTATGAGGGCCAAGAGCCTCTTCATTCATTGGGGATCTACGAAGCAGTACCATCAGTGAAAAGTGTCTCGTTGCCCGGGAGAGAGAACTACTAAACAAACAAACCAATAAGCATACAATAGATAAAAAAGACTAAAAAATAGAAAAAAATATAACTAATATACAAAAAATAGATAAAGAATAAAAATTAAAAATAAGAAGTCTATGTCCAAGTTCCCTTTGGTGTGTTAGTTGCAGTATCGATACCTTCTACTATATAGCTAAAATCCTACCATAAGTGAATAGATGCCATATGTGTCCTTCTGAGTCTGGGTTAGTTCACTCAGGATGAGCTTTTCTAGTTCCATCCATTTGGCTGCAAATTGCATAATTTCATTGTTCCTGATAGCTGAATAATATTCCATTGTATAGATGTACCACAGTTTTTTGACCCTTTCTTCGGTTGAGGGACATCTGGGTTGTTTCCAGTTTCTAGCTATTACAAATAAGGCTGCTATAAACATAGATGAGGAAACTTCCTTATGATTCTGTGAAGAGGCATTTGGGTGTATACCCAAAAGTGGTATGGCTGGGTCCTGAGGCAGAGCTATTCCAAGTTTTTTAAGATATTGCCAGACTGACCTCCATAGTGTTTGCACAAGCCTGCATTCCCACCAGCAATGGAGTAGGGTACCCCTTTCTCCACACCCTCGCCAGCATGTGCTGTCATATGAGTTTTTGATCTTAGCCATTCTGACAGGTGTGAGATGGAATCTCAGAGTCGTCTTGAGTTGCATTTCTCTGATGATTAAGGATGTTGAGCATTTCTTCAAGTGTCTCTCAGCCATTAGGGATTCCTCCTTTGTGAATTCTCTATTTAGCTCTGTCCCCCATTTTTTGATTGGATTATTTGGTTTCTTGGCGTTTAATTTCTTGAGTTCTTTGTAGATTTTGGATATTAGCCCTCTGTCAGATGTGGGGTTGGTGAAGATTTTCTCCCAGTCTGTAGGCTGCCGTTTTGTTCGAATGACAGTGTCCTTTGCCTTACAGAAGCTTTTCAGTTTCATGAGGTCCCATTTATTGATTGTTGATCTCAAGTCCTGAGCTGTTGGTGTTCTGTTCAGGAAGTTGTCGCCTGTGCCAATTAGTTCGAGGGTTTCTCCCACTTTTTCTTCTAGTATATTTAGTGTGACCGGCCTTATGTTAAGGTCTTTGATCCACTTGGACTTAAGTTTTGTACAAGGTGATAAGTATGGGTCTAATTTCATTCTTTTACAAATGGACATCCAGTTGGACCAGCACCATTTGTTGTAGATGCTGTCCTTCTTCCATTGTGCCGTTTTGGCTTCTTTGTCAAAAATTAGGTGGCCATAAGTGTGTGGGTCTATTTCTGGATCTTCAATTCGATTCCATTGATCTACTGGTCTGTTTCTATACCAATACCATGCTGTTTTTACAACTATTGCTCTGTAGTACAGCTTGAAATCTGGTATGGTAATACCTCCAGATGTTTTTTTATTGTACAGGATTGATTTAGCTATTCTGGGCTTTTTGTTGTTTCATATGAAATTGAGACTAGCTCTTTCCAAGTCTATAAAAAATTGTGTTGGTATTTTGATATGAATTGCATTGAATCTATATATTGCTTTTGGTAGGATGGCCATTTTTATTATGTTGATCCTACCTGTCCATGAGCCTGGGAGATCTTTCCATCTTCTAAAGGCCTCTTCCATTTCTTTCTTCAAGGGCTTGAAGTTCTTGATATACAGGTCCTTTACTTGCTTGGTTAGAGTTACCCCCAGGTATTTTATGTTGTTTGTGGCTATTGTGAAGGGGGTTGTTTCCCTTATTTCTTCCTCAGCCCATTTGTTTGTTGAATAAAGAAGGGCTTCTGATTTTTTTGAATTAATTTTGTATCCAGCCACTTTGCTGAAGGTGTTTATCAGCTGTAAGAGTTCTCTGGTGGAATTTTTGGGGTCGCTTATGTATACTATCATATCATCTGCAAATAGGGATAATTTGACTTCTTCGTTTCCTATGTTTATCCCCTTGATGTCCTTTAGTTGTCTTATTGCTCTAGCAAGAACTTCAAGTACTATATTGAAGAGATATGGTGAAAGTGGACATCCTTGTCTTGCCCCTGAGTTTAGAGGAAATGCTTCAAGTTTCTCTCCATTTATTTTGATGTTGGCCACTGGTCTGCTGTATATTGCCTTTATTATTTCTAGGTACAGCCCTTGTATGCCCGTTCTCTCCAGAACTTTTAGCATGAAGGGGTGTTGGATTTTGTCAAATGCTTTTTCTGCATCTAGTGAGATTATCATGTGGTTTTTTCTTTCATCTTGTTTATATGGTGAATGACGTTGATAGATTTCGTATGTTGAACCATCCCTGCATCCCTGGGATAAAGCCTACTTGATCATGGTGTATGATACTTTTGATGTGTTCTTGAATTCGGTTTGCTAGTATTTTATTAAATATTTTTGCATCTAAGTTCATGAGGGAGATTGGTCTGAAGTTCTCTTTCTTTGTTGGGTCTTTGTGTGGTTTCGGAATCAGGGTGATTGTGGCCTCGTTGAATGAGTTTGGCAATGTTCTTTCAGATTCTATTTTGTGAAAGAGTTTGAAAAGTATTGGTGTTAGCTCCTCTTTGAAGGTCCGGTAGAATTCCGTGCTAAAGCCATCTGGCCCTGGGCTTTTTTTGGTTGGGAGATTTTTAATGACTGTTTCTATTTCCTTAGGGGTTATAGGGCTGTTTAATCTGTTTATCTGATCTTGATTTAGCTTCGGTAGGTGGAATCTATCAAGAAAATTGTCCATTTCACTTAAGTTTTCAAATTTTGTGGAGTATAGATTTTTAAAGTAGGATCCAAATATTCTCTGGATTTCCTCAATGTCTGTTGTTATTTCACCCTTTTCATTTCTGATTTTGTTGATTTGTGTTTTCTCCCTCTGTCTTTTAGTTAATTTGGCTAAGGGTCTGTCTATTTTGTTGATTTTCTCGAAGAACCAACTCTTGGTTTCATTGATTCTTTGTATAGTTCTTTTTGTTTCTAAGTTGTTGATTTCAGCCCTAAGTTTGATGATCTCCTGCCTTCTGCTCCTCTTGGGAGTGTTTGCTTCTTTTTTTTTCCAATTCACCCAGTTTAGCTGTTAATTCGCTAATATGAGCTGTCACAATTTTCTTTTTGAAGGCACCTAGTGCTATGAACTTTCCTTGTAGCACAGCTTTCATTGTGTCCCGTAGGTTTGGGTATGTTGTGTCTTCATTTTCGTTGGATTTTAAGAAGTCTTTGATTTCCTTCTTTATTTCTTCCCTGACCCAGTGTTCCTCTAGTAAAAAGTTGTTCAATTTCCATGTGAGTGTAGACTTTCTGTTGATTCTTTTGCTATTGAAGTCCAGCTTTATTCCATGGTGGTCTGATAAGATACAAGGGGTTATTTCAATTTTCTTGAATCTGTTGAGGCTATCTTTGTGTCCAACTATATGGTCGATTTTGGAGAAGGTTCCGTGAGGTGCTGAGAAGGTGTATTCTTTTGTGCTTGGGTGAAACATTCTGTAGATATCTGTTAGGTCCATTTGGTTCATGATCTCTGTTAGACTCATTATTTCTCTGTTTGGCTTCTGTCTTGATGATCTGTCCATTGTTGTGAGTGGGGTGTTGAAGTCTCCCACTATTAAAGTGTTTGGATCGATGTGCGATTTAAGTTTTAGAAGCGTTTCTTTTATAAATGTAGGTGCCTTTGTATTTGGGGCATAGATGTTCAATATTGAGATGACCTCTTGGTGGATATTTCCTTTAATGAGTATGTAATGCCCTTCTCTGTCTTTTTTTATTAACTTCAATTGGAAGTCTATTTTGTTTGATATTAGGGTGGCTACTCCAGCTTGTTTCCTGGGTCCATTTGCTTGGAAAACCTTTTCCCAGCCCTTTACTCTGAGGTAGTGTTTATCTTCAATAGTGAGGTGTGTTTCTTGTATACAGCAAAAAGATGGGTCTTGTTTACGGATCCAGTCTGTAAGTCTGTGTCTTTTTATTGGTGAGTTCAGTCCATTGATGTTGATGGATATTAGTGACCAAGGGTTGTTATTTCCCATTATTTTGGTTTAGCTGGCTGTCTTGTGTTTCTCTTTTGTTTAGTTGCTGTGAAGGTTTCTATTTCCTCTGTTTTCTTGGGTGTAGTTATCTTCTCTGGGTTGGAATTGTCCTTCTAGGATCTTCTGTAGGGCTGGGTTTGTGAGGAGATATTATTTGAATTTGATTTTGTCATGGAATATCTTGTTTTCTCCTTCTATGTTGATAGAGAGTTTTTCTGGATATAGTAGTTTGGCTGGGCACCTATGTTCTCTCAGGACTTGTAGGACATCTGTCCAGGCCCTTCTAGCTTTTAAAGTTTCTGAGGAGAAGTCAGGTGTGATTCTGATGGGTCTGCCATTGTATGTGACTTGGCCTTTTTCTCTTACAGCTTTTAATATCCTTTCTTTGTTCTCTACATTTGGAGTTTCTATTATTATGTGGCGAGAGGAGTTTCTTTTCGGATCTAATCTGTTTGGTGTTCTGTAAGCCTCTTGGATTTTTACTGGCATCTCTTTAGGTTTGGGAAGTTTTCTTCTATGATTTTGTTGAAGATATTTCCTGGACCATGGTGTCAGGAGTCTTCTCTTTCCTCTATGCCTATAATTCTTAGGTACCGTCTTTTCATTGAGTCCTTGATTGCTTGGATGTTGTGGGTGAGAGATTTTTTTAGCTTTCTCATTTTCTTTGGATGTTGTACTGATTTCTTCCATCGAATCTTCCATGCCTGAGATCCTGTCTTCCATCTCTTGCATTCTATTTTTCATACTCACATCCATAGTTCCTGTTTTCTTCTCTTGATTCTCCATTTCCTCTTTTAACTCTGTGTTTTCTTTATTGTTTCCATTTTCATGTCTTGAATGGTAGTGTTCGTTTTGTACATTTCCTTCTCCAGTTTGCTTGTTTTTGTCTGGATATCTTTCATTGCTTTATCCTTTTCCTGTTCAAGCTGGGTCACCTTGGCTTGGAGCTCTTTAATGATGTTATCCGTTGTTTTGACTTGTAAGATTGTGGCTTCTTTGAATTCCTTCATAGTTTTAAGTTCTTCTTGAAGGGACTTTATCACTTTCCATACTGTAGAATTGTCATTGTTTTCATGTGTTTCAGTTGTGGTGAGGGGGTTCGGGCTGGACGGAATAGTGTTGTTTTCTTTTGTTGGAGACATTTCGCTCTGGTTTTTTTTTTTTTTTTTTTGTCTGGGGCCTCTTGCCATGTGGAATTTGCTCTCTTCTGGACTTGGGTCCAAAGGGGGCACTGTGGTGTAGGATTCGAGTTGCCTTACTCCACCCCTATAAGGAGAGTCATTCAGTCCCGCCTCCCAGGTGGTGACCTAATTAATTCAGGTGGCAGAGCTGTTTACAAGTAAGCTCTGATTCCCCGCCGGAAGGGCCTGTACTAGTACATAAGACCGATATATGACCGTTTCAAATATCTCGCAGTTTGCCAGGGGTTGGTTCCTGTAGCGGGTAAGTCTGCAGTTCAGCTGCAGTAGCCTTGCTGCTCCCGCGGCTTGGAAACTGGCCAGTGATGTCACAGACTTCGATCTGTGGTCTGAAGGCACTTTGCAGGGGATCTCCTGCTCACTTCCAAGGGCCGCAATCTTTCGCTAGATAATTAGATAATTGGATGGTCTGTGTGAAACCTGGGAGTGCCCAGCAGGGTGGGGATTATCTCTGCGTGGTCTCTGAATCTGCCAGCTGGGTATTAGGTTGGAACTTACCAGGGATTTCTCCTTTTGGGGGGATGGGTTATCCCGATTCCTGGGTCCAGAGGCTTCCTAGCGTGTCCGAGATTTGGAAAGGGTGTCCTGCCCAGGCATCTTCCATGGTCCCTGTGTAGCTGGGTGAGATTTAGAAGGGGTCATGCCCTTTTTACAGTGTCCTGGAACACTTGCCGCCTTGTGATTGTTGACCCCGAAATCAAAATACGTCCGCACCGGCCGCTGCCATCTTGGATCGAATTCTAGTCTTAACTTCCCCAAGTGATCAACTTTGACCTGGAATTCTAAGCTGAATAAACTCTTTCCATCCTTGATCTGCCTGGTCAGTGTGTTTTAGTATAGCAACAGAATGAAACAAGAATGGGACTGAAATAGGTGTTTTGGAGACTTTTCTACTGTCATTGGTGGCTTAGTTACTTTTCTGTTTCTGTGAAGAGACACTAGTACCAAGGCAATTTATCAAAAAAAAAATAAAAGAATTTAATTGGGGGATGGTTTACAGTTTTAGAGGGTGAGTCATGACAATGATCACGGCAGAAAACATGGAGACAGGCAGGTAGGCATGACTTGGGAGCAGTAGCCGAGAGTTTGCATCTTACTGAAAGTTGGAGGCAGAGAGAGGGACTGGGCCTACCATGGGCTTTTGGAACCTTAAAACCCTCCTCCTCCTCCTCCTCCTCCTCCTCCTCCTCCTCCTCCAAACAAACAAACAAACAACAAACACACCTCCTAATCCTTCCCCCAAACAGTTCCACCAATTAGGGACCAAACATTTCAGTAGATGAGCCTAGAGGGACTGTTCTCCTTCAGTAAATCACAAAAAGATCACAATCTCTAAAGACTTTTGCTTCAAAGCTGTGGCAGCCATCTTCTCACCATGAGGCAAGAGCTGGCTGAGAATGGTACCTGACCTAGAAGAAGTACAATCAAAAGATGGGGCAGAAGAAACTCACAGACCTCACTCTGTCCTGCTGCTTCATCAAAGGATCCTGATTGATAGAGTCTGATACGCAGGGATGTACTTCTAGTAGAATACCCATGGATATACTTAGAAAATGGCTTACTAACAGGTTTGCAAAGGCCTCTTGGATTCCTTGCCTGTGCTCAGCTAACCAGTAGCTATGGTGAATGAAGTCTGGGAGCCTAGGAACTATGATTGCACAGGAACTGCTTGGATGGAATGTGGGACTCTGTTTTCAGGAGGGGAACCAGGCATAGAGATCAACAAGGGCAAAGAGTCTGAAATCATCGCTATGCAATGGTAGCAACAGGAAGTCAAAGCAACCACTTGGATCTAGAACCCAGGTTTCTAATCACTATACTAAATACCTTAAAAACAAACAAACAAACCACAAACACTGAGGACCTTACTGTGAGACCATTGAGTAACACATCTACTATGTTTACGTAGGCAACCACTGGCTAACCTAATTAGGTTAGGCTAGTTAACCAGCAAGCCCCAGGACCTACCTCTCCTGCAGTTACATGGACACACCGCCCTGCCTGCTTTTTATGTGAGTTTTGGGGCTCCCATTCTCCAACTCAAGCAAGCACTTTACAGCCTGAGCTAGCTTGCCAGCCTCTATCTGGAGAGCTTTATAAGTAAGACTGTTTGGAGGGGTGGTTAGGGAATGGATGGTCTGCAGAGGGCTTTAAAATCTAGGAAAGTTACTTGGGATTGTGGGCTGTAGTTCAAACTGGATGTAGTTTGGAATCCCATTATGGTTAATGCTATATCAGTATCTCCTTAGGAACAGTGACATAGCTGTTCTCACTTGATACTGCAGAGGATGAAACTTTGGCCCACTTCTCTACAAATGTGTCACATGACATACACAGAGGCATGTTCTGAGTGTAAAGCTGCCTTAGTGCCATAGGAAGGCCTCAGATCTTGAACGAGCCAAGCAGTGCGAAGTCCAGGCTGTGCGGAGGTGTTTGTCTCCAGCCCATGGCTGCTTCATTGACACCATCCACTGTGCTGTCCTCTTCCCCGTCCTGTATCCTGTATCCTGGGTCCTCCCTGATGGAAATGCATGGTCTTGTGGCAGAGAGTTGGCCTGTGTGTAGGTGTTCAAATGAACTCATAAGTGAATATCCTAAATACTTAGAAGGGTCAATGGGAAAGAAATGAGGGAGGCCAGGCTTCTTCCTAGGAAATGAAGAGAAAGAGAGCTCTGGTTTCCATGCCTGGATTGTTTTAGTGGCTGGCCAGCAGGCCTGCTGCCTGTCCTATAGCAATCTCCTCAGGTCATTTCTGTGTCCCTTCCTTACTGACCAGTCTTTGCTAGCCCATGTGATCCATGGGTCTGTCTGTCTGTCTATCTTTCATACACACACACACACACACACACACACACACACAGACTTGGTGGTAAGGGCATTGTGGGATACTAAACCCACCCACTCTGACCCTCCTCACCTCTACTGCACCTGTCTCCAGTAGCCAGACTTCTTTCTTTCTTCATCTCAGTGGGTGAGTGGCTGAACCCCATGCTGGTTCCTTGTGAACCATTTCCTGGTACTAGCCCTACCATCCCTATAGCCCTAGGTCAAGGCCACAAGATCCTCTGTGATAACTCCCTCCCCATGTCTCCTTCTCCATCTAGGGACTTGCTCCCTCTAGTCTCACTCAGCCTTGAACATGACCAAACATTTCATGTTCAACCTCACCCCTTAAAACTCAAGCTCCTAGAAGCCAGGGACAGAGCTTTGAGCATCATTGCCTTATCATTCCACTTACCCAAATCCACAGCTCAAAATGGACATAAGAGAAACCCTTTATCCTTGTAAGCTTAGTTTGCTAGGGGAGGAAGCAAGAGCCTTTTCCTTTTGCTTAAAGCCTTGGTTAGGGAGACATCTCGCTGTATCCATCCATGACACCTATTTTCCGGGATTCCCATCAGCCCCTGCAAGGGTACTGCCACATTGATTGGTTGAGGTAGTAGTTGATGGGAGGGACCTCTGGGTGCCACCCACTTCTTGCATAGTCATTTGCTCACTCTTTCACTCAGCAAGTGCTTAGATGGCATTGCTGGTACTCTGTGTGGGGATGAGATTTGGAAAGAGATGAAGTCCTGTGCTCACAGAGCTTGTGGTCAGTATGGCGGTGGTGGGGGAGACACGGCAAACCTCTAAGTGAGCAAGTGAGAGCATACTATCTTTTGAGTGTATTTTTTAAATATTATTTTGTGTGTATGGGTGTTTTGTCTGCATGTATGTTGGCACCATGTGTATGCCTGGTGCCCATGAAGTCAGAATAGGGCCTCAGGTCATCTGAGACTGAAGTCAATGATGGTTGTGAGCCTCCACTCGATTCTGGGAACTTTCTGGAGAGTATACACTGCTCCTAAATCATTGAGATACCTCTCCTTTTCTGGAGATTACTATTAAGATGCACGCTTAGAGGAAAATTCAAGAGGGTACCATGTCAGCGAGAAAAACAAGGGCAGTTCGTCACCGAGGGGACATCTTCCAGAGAGATGGGACAGCAGGTGCCAAAATTTGAGTGCGGAGATGTTCTCTGTCCACCACTAGGTGCTAGCCAACACAATTCTCTTTGTCCACCTCACTGTAATAATCTAAACTGTCTCTGACATGGCTTCAAATGTCTGGCAGTAGGAGGTGTCGTGGCCTTCGAGGATGTGTTCATGATTTAAACCCTTGTCCTTGTGAAGGTGGCCTCTGAGGAGAAAGCTCAGTTTGTAGTGTGGGGACCACGAGGACCTGTGTTTGTTCCCCACAATGCACATAAAAAGCCAGATATGGTGGCAAATGTTGTTAACCCCAACAATGGAGATGCCAAAACAGGCAGACAGTTGGGGTTCATTGTCCAGTTAGCCTAACCTAGTCAGTGAGCCCCAGGGCCCAGTGAGAGACTTTGTCTCAGAAAACAAGGTAGTGGACACCTGAGAAATAAAACTCAAGGCTCACTTCTGGCATCTGTGCATACAAGCACCCTTTACACACACAAATCTACAGGTGTGTGCACACATATACACATGCACACATACAAACACACATATAGATTTTTTTTCTTGTATAGAAGGTTTGTTGCAGGTGTGATTCAGCCAAAGACCTCAAAGTGAAGTCATTGGGATTTTGCCAATAAAGCATGTACCTATTGATTCATGGAGGATGGAGAATGGGGGATATCCCATAAAGACACAGCAGGGTTTGGGGATGCAGCCTGATAAGCTCTGTCCCCAGGAGCTATAGGAAATGGAATGTTCCTGGGGTCTTTGGAGCATCAACATGGTATCTTTGGAGTTCTGTGCTACAGAAAAGGGAGTGAATACATTTCTGTAAGTCACTTAGTCTGTGATGATTGGTGGAACAGGCATAGGAAGTGGACAGAGGGGAGGAGACATCTCTTTAGGGACCACTGTTCTCAGGTGGACAGACGGGACGGCTTGGGGGAGCAGAGAAAGGCAGGTGTGGCAGGAGCCTTAGTGAGTGAGGTTGGAGACATGGTTGGGTTGAGTCCCACCCCATTTGGCCTCAGAGACCCTCAGGAGATGAGCATTCATTATGGGTGGGAGGGGTTTCACCTGCTTAGTAGTTTGATCTGAATCTGTCTCAGTAGCTTTGACCTCTGCTGTATGGGTCATATGTGTGCAGAAACACATCGAGGCTGGGACTTCCTAGGAGGCAATTGTGGCAGCAAGAAAGGGACCTTTCCTATTTTGTACAGGGCCATGCATTTTACCTGAATTCTCTTGTGAGCTAGACAATCACCCTGTGAGTTACTCAGCATCGATACATTATTCTCTTAGGAGTTCAAACTAAAACCAGGAGGATTAAAAGGTGAGGAAAAAAATTTCTCTCAAAGTTCACAACTTTTGCATAGTGGGCTATCCATCAATCTTGCATCTTTCCATTCAGGACTGATGTTGAAGAATTCTCTTCTGCCCTAACTGGATCTTAGAGAGTAATGACACAGCTATGTTGGTCTTACAGTCTTCTACCATCTATTCGACTCTGGCAACCTCTTTCCAACTTAGCCATTTGCAATTTACAATTGTACGTTATTCTTTGCTCTTCAAACAAGTCTAATTTCATTGTTCAGGTACAAAACTATTTCATGGTAGAGACTACAAGGAAAAGGACTAGGAATGAGGCAGGAAGCTAGGATGGGCCATGCTGATCTCAAAACCACTTCAGAGCAAGTGTGAAGTCTACAGAGCTGAAAGACCTTGCTTGTATTGCTCTGACTGTGTAGGAATGAAAATATTCACATGACACTGAATTGTGATAGAGCCAGGAAGCCAGCCAGTTCTTGCTAACAGTGCTAGGGTCACTGTCAACTTCATGAAATTAGTAGGGGACACTGTCCTCTCATTCATCTCTATAATTGGGAAGTACTACTTTGGGGTCTTGACCTTCTGTCTCAAGCTTGGTGAGAGGCCACTCTTGAAATAAATCTGGAATGTTCTCACTTGACTAGAGAGCCTTTCCTTCCAAGATGTCACAGTTAGTAGAGTCTATTGTCCTTCCAACGAGTCTATAGGTTTGATCACTATGTGTACATCAAAGGAGCAGGTTTGTGTATGGAGATGTTAGGGACACACAATGAGAAGAAGCAACTGGCCTCTTGTCGCGTCCCCCTCGACCAGCAAGGATGACGCAACTTGCAAAAGCTCTTCTCAAGCAGTTTATTCAGGTCCCTTGAAAATAGTCTTCCGAATAATGGGGCAGACCCAACCCACAGGCTAAATACTATATGAACAGCCAGTCAAGTAAAGCCATGTGGTGCTATCTTACAGGCCCACGTATGCGGAAGCAAGCCAGATCAGCGGTCCCAACCAAACATGGACCTGTTCACCACCGAGAGCGCTCACCATCAGGCTGGTGGAAGGCGGAAACCGGCGCCATCTTTAGGGCGCAGCACGTCGCAGCTCTCTACAGTCTCTCATCTCTGAAGCTATTAGACTGGGAGAGAAGAGAGTTTTGGATGTGTGTGTGTGTGTGTGTGTGTGTGTGCTCGCGCGCGCACGTGCGCACAATGAATGTACACAGAAGACAATCCACCACATAGGAAGACCAGGAGGTACTGCTACACTGAGCAGAAGTTGCTGGAGGTGCTGGGGGAAGGAGTCAGAGTCTGAGCTTCCAAGATAAGGCTGAACATCAAATCTAAGGGACATAGGAGCCTGAGTGGAAATGTTGAGCTGGGACAGAGGCATCTAGCAGCTGTATAATGCTCTGTGAAGCAGCTGAGTGGGGCAGCCTGTGACAGTGGAGGGCTGGTGCCTCTCTTTTGCACACCAGTTAGCAAGATGGTTTCTCAGGGACAAGACATTTGAAAGGCTGACTTTGGCCTTTCACCGGTGGTGCCATTGACTGACAGGAGGCTGACTCGGGGTCTCTCTAGGGTCAACCCAAAGTGGGAAAATGAGATCAAGTCCCCCAGTTCCCAGTTTCAGTACAAAAGGTAGAAGAAATGATACTTTTGTTGGTTTGAGAAAGACTGGCCCCTATGGGCTAATATATTTGAATATTTGGTCACCAGGGACTGGCACTATTTAAAAGGACTTGTGTGGCCTTGTTGGAGGAGGTGTGTTACTGGGGATGGGCTTTAAGTTTCCAAAAGCCCACATCAAGCCCAGGCGCTCTCTCTCTCTCTCTCTCTCTCCCCCCCCCCGCCCCTGTGGATCAGGATGTAGCTCACAGCTACTTTTCTAGCATCTGCCTGCAAGCACCATGCTCCCTGCCATGATGATAAGGGACTAAACCTCTGAAACTGTATGCAAGCCCCCTAATTAAATGCTTTCTCTTATAACAGTTGCCTTGGTCATGGTGTCTCTTCTCAACAATAGAACAGTGATTAAGACAACACCAGATGCTGGCTGGCTGGCTATATGTCTGGCTTAAGCCATGGAATTAAATTCTCTGGTAGTTTGAAGAACAGAACTACAAGGTCAAGGGACCCACATGACCATCTTCCTTCTGCTTCTCACATGGCATTCTTCTGGTGAATGTGCACCACTGGGTTGCTTTGCACATCCAATGTTGGTATTCTTATGAGGACACCAGTTATATTAGACTAAGACCCACCCCAATGGCTTCACTGTGACTTAGGGCCATGAGAACCTCACCTCCCTGCTCTTCCTAGCCTGCTGTTCAGAGCAAAGCCTTATGCAATACAGGGTTGCACGCCATACACATCAGTAAAAATAGTGTGGTGAGGTCACGTTCAAGGTTGAATGCTGCTTGAATGAAGGAAACATGCTGTGTGATATTTCATTGGAGAAAAGAAGTTGGAGGAACCTCAGGACCTTGGTGTCATCTCTACTGTCCCCTGTGCCCTCTCTCCTTTCCTGGTATGCTGGGCCCTGTGTATGACTCTTGCAATGCTGTCTGGTGAATGTGTTGCTTAAGTTCAGAGTCTAGGCTACTTGCCAGCTCCTTAGCTTGCCACAATGATTTTGTGGGTATTCCTTTGCGTATCAGGCCTAATTAAATGGGGTCTGAAAGGCAGAATAGCTCTGTGCCTCCTGCTCTTCATTCCTCCCCAGAATCCTTCCCTTTTCCCTGGAAGAATTAGCTGGAAGGGACAGGCTCCTGGCTGGCTGCCCATCTGTGGGCTGGGCAGTGTCTTCTCAGGACTGAGATGAGTCTGGTGCTCAGAGTCAATGAGTTGAGTTTTTTGTTGGTACCATCCCGTGCTTTTCCTCCATCTTCTTCTTCCAATGGGTCTCATAAAACCACCACTATTCCCTTTATGCCAGTTCACAGGAGAATAAAACTCTCAGATAGGAAAAAATGGAGAGACACAGACAGATAGACAGACAGACAGATGGACAGGCAGACATGCTCATAGTCTTTGTGCTCACTTTTATACAGAGACACTGGCTTTTTGGCAAGGAAACTATTTCGCACCTCTGGTGCCTGATGGAAGAAATGCAACAGTTCTAAAAAGTAAACTCAAAGAATGCAGCCTGGGTCACATCTTATGTAAGCAGATAATTGAAAGAAAGTGAGCCACCAGAGCAGGCAGACTAGATTTCACAGCTCACGAGCAAGTGCTCCGACTAAGCAAGATTCAGAAACCCAATCAATTATATTCTCCAGCCTTCGGTGAGTCTATCTTCTCTTCTTTCTATTCTCTTCCTGCTGAGATATCTGAGACTTCCTCCTGGTTAGAGGCTTTCTTCTTGGGCCCCACAATAAAGAGAGCTCCCACCTTCACCCTGCATGTCTTTTTTTTTCCTTCACACTGTTCTGAGCAAAGTATTGTGGGCTTTTCTTCTGTGACTAGTAATATTGATTGTCAACTTAGCAGGATCTGGAATCATCAAGGAGACAAACCTCTGGGCTGGGCTCAGATGTGAAGGAGTTTCAAGATTGGGTTAACTCAAGTGGGAAGAACCTAAATGTGGTAGAATCAACCTGTGGGGTCCTGCCCTGAGTAACAAGGGGAAAAGGGGCTGAGCACCAGCGTTCGTCTCTCTCTCTCTCTCTCTCTCTCTTTCTCTCTCTCTCTCTCTCTCTCTCTCTCTCTCCCCCCCCTCTCTCTTCTTGACTGGATGCAGCACAAGCAGCTGTCTCGTGTCTCGTTTGATGTGACACTCCTGCCAGGATGGATTATACATTCAAAACAAGAGCCAGAATAAACCCTTTGTTTCATAAGTTGCCTTTGACAGATATTTTGCTACAGCATCAAAAAAGTAACAAATAACTTCCAAATGTGAGAAGTGCAGCTCAGGTCTCTCCAGACATTAATGGAAACTTGACTCCGATCTATAATTTTGCAGCCAAGCATGCCTGCAAGCCCTTTTAGTATGCACGGTGGATGTCTCTTGTACAAGTGAATCTTGTACTCTTTACTGTTCATGGATTGATTTGTAAATGATTATCATCTACAAAAAGAGGGTCACCAGGGGGCAGAGAGATGGCTCAGTAGTTAAGGGCATTGGCTGCCCTCACAGAGGACCCAGGTTTAATTCCCAGCACCCCTATGATGGCTCACAACCATCTATAACATCGGTCCCAAGGAGATCAGACACCCTCTTCTGACCTTGCCACTAAGCATACATGTGGTGCACAGATGAACATGCAGCAAATACCCATACACATAAAATTAATTTTAATTAAAAAATGCTAGTACTGCTATTGCAGAAGACTAGAGTTCAGTTCTCAGACCCCACATTGGTTGGCCTACAACCACCTGTAAATCCAGTTCCAAGGGATTTGAAACTCTGGAGCACCCTCCACAGACGGCATATACCCATCCACAATTTAAACTATTAAAATTTTTTTAAAAGCATTCAAATAAAAGTATGTGCCCAATATTTTATGCTGCTTTAGTCCTTTGGACAAAGCATACTCTTCCTGGAACACCAGATATTAGTCTTACATGCCTGTTGGGTCCTGTCTCTGGGAGATCTGTGAACTCATGGGTAATGCCTCTGAGGTTCCTGTCATCAAGGTAATCATCAATCTTACATGAAGGGAAATGCATCATTTAAAGTTGTTATTTCAGTAGTCAGAAAACAGCACAGCCTTCTTCTTACAGCCCTGGGCTTGCTGAGTCCTCTTCAGTGACAACATCTTTTTGGGAGGAGATGTTCCAGTATGAATTCTGTAATTGATGATGTGTATGTCAGGCCTATGATTCAGACAGAGGCTGACACAGTTAATGCATTCTTAGAAGAAAAGCTTTCAATTACTCTCATCAGTCCCAACTCTAGAAGGTAGGGAGATGGCTGGTCTGTGACCAATGAAATAGCAATGGTTAGTGATGAGGCAGGAAGGGCACTGTTGACCAGAAGCCCAGAATGGAAAATGCTCAGCAAATCACCCAGCTGCCTGGTCACCTATAAACCAATGAGTTTTTTCTTTTCTTTTTTTTTTTTGTTTTTTAGCAGTTCATTTTTTAAATTTATTTTTAATTAAGTGTGTCTGTGTGTGGGTACATGCACAAACACTCAGTTGCCTAAAGACTCCAGAAGGGGTGTTGGTTCCCCTAGAGTTGGAGCTACAGGTGATTGTGAGTCATTCAGCGTGGAGTTGGGAACTGAACTTGGTGCCTCTGTGAGAGCAGAACATCCTCTTAACTGCTGAGCTATTGCTCCAGCCTCCATAATTCATGCTTTTCTCAGCTAGACAAAATCTGGGGTTGAAATGGATTTAATCTGTGTAGTTTTGTTTCTCAAATCCCCAAAATCAATTCTATGTAGAACTAAACACTCTCTCTGGCCTGTCAGAGTTGTTTATGCTCTACGGAATACCCCGAGTCATTGGGCACTCGGTGCTTTTCAAGACAGGTGATGACCAGAATTGTTTTTACTTATGGTTTTTATTCAGAACCTTTTGCTTGAAGTGGTGGGGAAAACCCTTCTACCTAATTAAGATAAAGGAATGTTTATTTGGTCCTATAGCTTTCAAGAGTCTGGGTAGGACAGAGTTCAGGCATGGAAACTTGGTTTAAGTTTCCAAGGCTATTACCAGGCTCAATAGTAATTTCATTTTCCTATCTTTTGCTTTTCTCAGGCTGTACGTGGTAGCCTCTGACACAGTCAGGATCATGTTTTTTTTCATGGTTCCAGGCCAATGCCTCCAACCTAATGGGTAAGAGCACTTCTCCATAATGATGAGGGTCTGAGTTCAAATCCACAGCACCCACACAAACATCCATGAGTTCAAATC
>CAJQZJ010033670.1:983850-994168 GCA_907164525.1 Lophiomys imhausi | reverse complement strand
AAACAACATCCATGAGTTCAAATCCACAGCACCCACACAAACATCCAGGCATAGAGGTAAGGAACTGGGGAGCAGAGGCAGACTGTTTTCATGTCTTTTTCATTTGCTGTGATAGAACACTCTGACAAAAAGTGACGTAGGAAAGACAGGGTTTGTTTTGGCTTATGGTTTCAGAAGGAGAGAGTCCAACATGGAGGGGAGGGCATGGGTACAGGCATGGAAACCATGGCGGCAGGAACAGGAAGCTGGCTGGTCACATTTTCATCCACGCATAGGAAGCAGAGCAAGAGCAGGAAGTGGGCAAGGCTATAAAAGCCCATCCCTGGTGACATACTTCCTCATTCTAGGCTCCATCTTCCTAAGTTTCTATAATCTAAGGACCAAGTGTTCAGGTAAGTGAACTGCTGAGGGAAATTTCTCATTCAAATCACCATAAGGTTGATACCTCTGGCCAGGCAGTCTAACCCAAGGGGCCTGCTTCAGGTTCAGTGAGAGACCCCATTTCAAAGTAATAAAATGGAGAACAATAGAGGAGGACATCCCACCACACACTCTCTCTCTCTCTCTCTCTCTCTCTCTCTCTCTCTCTCTCTCTCTAAATGGATGCCAGCAAGGTCAATTCTAGGGGCAAGGAGCTGACACCCCATGACATGATACTGAGAAATGTTTTTTTAATACATTCTGCTTATTTGAAAACAAAGTTCTGCACACAACTGCCATCCAGAGCACACAAGCCTCCGCTAGCTGTGGCTCTCAGGGGGTGATGGTAGAAAGCTGTGTTTTTCCGTTCACTGTGCCACAAACATGATAAAGCTACATCGCAAAGGTTCATTGCAATACTGCTTTCCAAGCAAGAGGAAAACAGCAACAGCTTGATCTTTTCTGAATGATAGCCCCACTTGTGCCCGCTGGCTCTCAGAACATGCATGAGTCATCACCTGCCCATTTCCCTGGATTGTTATGAATGACGTAAACAATCTGACAGCAACACAAAGAGGAACTGGAGAGGCAGAAAAATTGCACATAGTTCTAACCATTCTCTAAATATCATATTAAATGTTACCTTTCCCAATAAATCTTCATTGGTTTGCTCTACTTCCTGCATTTGTGTGCACATATGTGTGCATGCTCTCTATCTGTCTCTCTCTCTCTCTCTCTGCATGTGTGTGAAAGACAGAATACATATGAGTGCAGGCCCACATATGTGCAAATGCACACACACATATACACACCCCTTAATACTTAAAATGATTGTCTTCTTTTTTCATCAGCATACATACCAGAATCTACTCCACTCTGTCTCTGCTTCTGTCCTAATATCCTGCAGGAGCCTTGGGTCCCCACTGTCTTCTGGTCATCATTTGCTAAATTGCAAACAGCATGGAGTAAGATTTTATGTTCTTTTCCAAAGGACACTTCCGAGGTGAACCCACCCTAACTGGTGTCCAGCTGTGACTTCCGGGAAGGCACTGGGTGTTTCTGAAAAGCCAGCACTCTTCCCGGACCTCTGCTCTCATTGCAGGAGGTTCTTCAGAGAATCAGAATTAACTGAATGTTTGACATGTTTATGGGGGAAAAAAGCTAAATTTAGAGGATCAAAGGCTGTGAGACCCTGGCGCCCTTCAGGCTGGGAACCCTTTACAAGCATCTCAAACAGCAGGGATTTATCTTCCCAGATTCCCCTTTGGAGGCATCGAATGTTCTAGCTGGAAGCCATTTGAATTTCTCACTAATTGACAGAGTGGAGCAAGGGCTCCTTCAAACAGACTGGTGGGGCACTCTGCTTTCTTTCGCTGTGTGGCCCCAGCCCAACTTTTGAGGAAAAGTTGCTCCCTGCCAAACTGACCTTGCTGTTATAGGGAAGACAGGGCAGTGTCAGTGGTATGTGTGGCTCCATTTGCCATCTTGAACCCAAATGGAGACAGCTCCAAAGCTGCCAGATGGGCATGCTGTTTTCAATAATTCTGCTCAAATGTGGGGAGTGGGCATAAGATACAGCGATAAGATGGCTTGGAGGCTAAGAGCATGTGTTGCTTTTGCAGAAGACCCAGATTCGGTTCCCAGCAACAACATGACAGCTCCCAACCATCCATAACTCCAGTTCCTGGAATCCAATTTTAGTATATGTGCTGCCGAAGCGAGCATCAGTTCCTGGAATCCGAGGCACCAGTTTTTACCTTCTTGGGCACTAGTCATGCATGTGTGGTACACAGACATATATGCAGACAAACACTTGTGTACATAAAATAAACTAAATAAATCTTTAAGAATATTTGTATTGGGCTGGAGAGGTGGCTCAGCAGTTAAGAGCACTGGCTGCTCTTCCAAGGGACCTGGGTTCAAAATCCAGCATCCACATGGCATTTTGAAACTGTAGTGGCTGGGCATGGTGGTGCATGCTTTTAATCCCAGCACTCAGGAAGCAGAGGCAGGCAGATCTCTGTGAGTTCAAGGCCAGCCTGGTCTACAAAGTGAGTACAGGAATGCCAGGGCTACACAGAGAAACCCTGTCTCAAGACCCTCCGAACCCCCCAAATTTGGAATGTTACATAAGTTACTATGAATGTGTAAAGCTGTCTGCCTGTAAAACTAACCTGGGACTTCTGGAACAGTGGCACACATCTTTAATCCCAGCACTGGGAAGGCAGAGGTAGATGGATCTCTGTGAGTTCAAGGCCAACCTGGTCTACAGAGTGAGTCCAGGACAGACAGGGCTACACAGAGAAACCCTGTCCCAAAAAAACCAAACCAAACCAAAACAAAACAAAAAAAGAATATGTATATCAGGAAGACCTCCTATAAGCTTGATTTTTATCAGGAAGGAGTGTTGCTAGGCATAAATATGAATTGTCCCTCACAAAAGGCTCACATATTGAATGCTTGTCTGCTGGTGATGGCATTATTTTTTAGAAGTTCTAGCATCCTTAGGAGGTGGGACCACTGGGGCATGACTTTTCCTGGGGTAGTCTCTCTCTCCCTCCCCAGTGCCCCCACCTCTCTCTTTCCTGTCTGTAGTGACATGATGATGCTCCTCCATACGCTCCCGCTGCCCTGATGTTTTTGGTTCAGGTGCACGAGGCTGAGAAGCCCTTGAACACTCTGAACCTGTGAGCTGAAGATAGGCTTTTGTCCTTTAAGCTGCTCTTCTCAGGGATTTGTTACAGCATCAAGAAACACAGCTAATTCTAGTGTTGTTGCCGGTCTGCTAGGAGTGCTTGCTTTCAATAACTTTGTAGGATGTGGGGCAGGATGGGAGATGCTGGGGGAAATGACAAAAGAGAGAGGATCTTCGAGCAACCGAGCAAGGGCCTCAACAATGCAGATTATGTTATGGTGCAAGGTAAAGGAGTTGGTAGAAAGTCACCTTCAAGTGGTACAAGTCATTACAAAGTCACCTCCATGTGGCGCTTTCCATGTGCTGCAAGATCACCATCCCGGTGGTGACAATTCATCTTCCGGGTGGATACTTGGTTTGTATTGAGTCTCCTGGCAAGACACAGCATCATGAAGATACTGGGAGCCCCTCTGAGGCTCTCGTTGCCGTTCTGTAACCCTGAGTACACTCTTCAGCCTTGCTTCTCCTCAGGGGTTGTCCTTGTAATAGACAGCACAGGCAGGTAACCCAGACCCATATATACTGCTCACGTCTATCTGCTCACCCCACACACTGGGACATCAGCGTCACTAATGTATCACAGAGCTCCTGAAAGAATATACCAATGGGATGCTCTCAGCCACAGGCTCCTCCTATAGTATATATATATATATATATATGTATATATATACATATATATATACATATATATGTATGTATATATGTATATATGTATACTCTCTCTCTCTATATATATATATATATATATATATATAGAGAGAGAGAGAGAGAGAGAGAGAGAGAGAGAGCAGAATGCTGTGGAGGGTCCACCACAAATCCCAGAGAGCTTCCAGGCAGAGGTGACCTCCTATACAGGACTTCAGGGAAAGTAGCTAAACCAGAAGTGAGAGTGGACTGGTGAGTGGGGTTGTTTTGCTCTTGCTGCCACTGACTTGGGGTTTGTAAGGTTAGTGTGTTTGTAAACAGAAAGCCCCAAATTGCTACTCCTTGCCAATCTCTGCCTGAGTGGGAAGAACCTCTAACAAGCCAAAGGATTGGTAATTACTGCTCTGAGCGCCACTGATTGAGGACAATCATTGAACAACGAGGAGGCTGCTGGTCAGACTAATACAGGACTAGTGGCATGGAGTCTGGCGGGAGTCACTAAAAGCTACCAGAAGGTGGGGGAGCAGGGGCACCAGCCAGGCCATTGTTATCTTTGGAGTCTTGAACTTTCAGTTTAAGCTATAGAAAAGCTTCTCTTCATTGTGTGTAGCCGGGAGCTAGTCTGCCCATTTGCCCACTGAGTGAGGAAGACAGAAGGTCTCCTGGGAAAGAACGAGGACAGGGGACATGTCCTTATTCAGATATGAGCTCAGCCCCAGCTGGAAGACTTTGTTCTAGCTCAATGTGGCCCTTGGGAGTTTGCCTGGGTGGATCCAGATGCTCAGAGAGGTTTAGAATCAAAGATTCTTCTCTGGCCTTAGAAGCAGCCAAGAACCACCCTCCAAAACCATACCTGACCTCTACAGAGACCCATGGATCTCCAAGTTCATGCACCCAGTCGGCCTTGCTGCCCTGGGTGCTTGGCTACTCTGGTCCTCTGAGCAGGTGACCACCTACTAATGAGCACTCCCAAGATTTCGGCTTGGTGGGGACCTCATAGGGAACCCTATGTCTTGATGGGTTCATCCCATAGACTCTGGAGCCAGACTGCCTAGGTTCAAATCCTGTTGCTACCACTTCCCCGCCAAGGAACAAAACGGAAAAGCTGAAGCTGATTTTGGCTGTGTAGAAATGTATTCCTGCTCTCAGCAGGAGGTACAAGACAGGGGGCACATTTGGAGACTCAGTGGCTTCAGGGACCATGGTGTTTCCTCGGCAGCTCCAGCCTCGCTCAAGCAGGCGTAGATATGATCATATCCAGGAAAGAGGAGAGGCCAGACGTTTGTAAGGTCCACTCTCTAATGGTAGAAAGCTCCCCTAAATGTGTCATTTCTGACCTGCCCTTCCCTCTTCTGCCCTTGCTTCTAATCATATGCCGAAGCCAGAGCTATACTGCTCAGGTTGTCACCATTGTATCAGATACCTAGCAATATCAATGAAAGAGATGAACCATTTGTTTTGGCTCACAGTTTCAGAGATCTCTGCCCAAGTTTAAGAGATCTCGTAGCTGGATCCATTGCTATGGACTCCAAGACAGTCAGGATGACTCAGCAACAGGAGTGTGTGGTGGAGGCTGCTCATCTCAAGGTAGCCAGGAAGCAGAGAGTAACAGGGAGGGGTCTGTACTGAAAGTGTATCTTTCTAGGGATCCTAATTACCTGCTTCCTATAACTAGACTCCACCTTCCATAATTTTACCACCTCCAGTAGTTTATCTAAAGTAAAGAAGTACTAACTTATGTGTGCATTTATTTACTTAACTTTGGTGAGCGTACAAAGTCATGGTTTTCATTATGGCGTTTACATACATAGTCATTGTACATTATACTTTGTTCTCACTCACTTCCCCCACCATGTTCTCTACCCCCTCTACCTAGTTCCCTCTCTCTCCTCAGAGAGTCCCCACATACATTCCATGACCATGGAAAGAAAAGAGAATACTTTCTCTCCTCCCTTAAGATTTATTTCTTGTGTCCCAGGATGTCCTTTCTAGACTCATGACTTTAAACCACACCCATAGTACCATACCCAAATATATATATATATATATATGTATATATATATATATATATACACACACACACACACATATATATGCATAATTATTTGCATTTTGGATGCATCAGTTACTCCTTGCATGGTAGCATAGACCTCATGATCCAGCCACTTCTTCAGTGATCCACTCGGATGAATACCTCTCTCATCACAGCCCAAGCTTTCAAGACTGGAGCCTTTGCAGGGGACACCTCATAGTCAAACCGTAATGAGAATCAGATGTTGGTACAAGAAATGGGACACCCAATGTAGGTACAAGAAATGGTCAGCTTCTGGTGAAGCCACCCCAAGACCTTCTGCATAAATGAGGAGTGCACGTCTCAGCTGTGCTGGAATTCTGGAGAGCTGGGGAGCTGATTTCCAGGAGTCAGCTTCATTCAGTCCTGAATCTGAACTCATTTGCTGGTGGTTTCCCCTCTCTCCAACTCTCCTCACTCTTCTCCAGATAGCCTCCCTCCCACCCTCCCATAGAGTCAGTGAGTACAGCTCTGTGTTTCTTACCCTAACAAACTCTTCCCCAAAAGAAGTGTGGTCTTTCCAACATGAGCAATCTAGATTTACCTTTTGTACCTGGTCTGGTTTTAGAGTTATACACTGGGCTTGATCCAGTGCACCCTATGAAGTCAGCATGTGCATGGGGTACCTCGGGCAAGGTCTGAACTGGCAAGAAAAGACAAGAAGTTCTTATCTTCTCCCCTACCGTTCTTCTTATGAATTAACTATAGGAAGCCCATTCTAGAATCCACTCTAAAACATTTTGATCCTTCAAAGTATTAATTTCTACCACTTCCCACATTCCTGCTGCCCACTGGGTTTTCCTATGTTAATCTTTTACTCTGAACAGTGGTCACTTCTTTGTCTATATCCAAACCTTGTCTATGGCTGCAAAATACTGCAAGGAGAGGGAGCCCATAGGACAAACCACACCATTCCTCACAATAACGGTTCATGAGGTGCCATTCTGGAGAAAACTATTCAAGGGAACAGATTACCTTGCTTGTTTTGGTCTTATCTAGGGCCAATGTCTTATCCCTTCATCCCCAAAGCCCTCACCATCATGCCAAATTCACTCACCTCTTACTGGTCCTGCCTGACCTAGTGTAGCTACCACCTCTTTCCCAAGTCTCTCAGACCAGTCCAGTCACTAAACCAGAGATGACCTTTGTCTCTTGACCTTCCAGCCCTGCAACTGGGTCACAGTTTTGATCTTCAAGTTAAGTATTTCAGGCTATGAGTGCGCCTGCATTTTCTTCTCTTTGAGTAGAGCCTCGTAGAACCAGTGGCCACCTCGGAGTCTGTTAATGTCTGCATCTTAGTGACCAAAAGCAAATGGGGTTCAGAAGGTAGAAGAAAGAATCCTGTTTTGGAAAGAGGAATTTAGAATTCCTGTTTGGTTCCCTCCATCTCTCCCTTCCTCTCTTCTTTCCTTCCTTCCTTCTTTCTTTTTCTCCCCTGACTCTTCCTTCTTTCTCCAAGAGATAATGTCTAGTTGATAGTTCCCCATGTGAAGTATTTGCCACACAAGGATGAAGACTTGAGTTTGGCTTCCAGACCCTACATAAAATTGTCACATGTGGTATGACAAGCTTGCAATCCCACTTCTGGGAATGTGGAGACAGATCCCTGGGCCTCGTGGACACCCAGACCAGTGACAGACCCTGTCTCAAAAACAAAACCAACCAAGCCAAAAAAAAAAAAAAAAAAAAAACCAAATACAATGGTGCGTAGTAACCAAACAGTAATGAGTAAGGTTGACCTTGACTTTCACGTGTACACACATTCATCTGCTAGTGCACGAGCGTGCAAGCATGTGCATACACACAGACAGAGGCACACATAAATTCAAGAAAGGAGAGGATTAAATCCTATGTTCTCAGAAATTCTTTATGGAGAAGTAACATGAGGTCGCTGATTTACTTTAATGTAGGAAGGGGAGGGTTGTATGCATGTTGAACAGTGAGATAGAAGGCAGTCAGCTCTCTTCTGGAAACATCATAGAACCATCTGTGAAGGCCTCCTAAATGGAAGCCACCGCTGAGAGCTCACAGAGAAAGATGAATCCCTTCCTCTTTCAACTGCCCACTGTCGGCCAGACTTAAAGCAGGGGACTCTCAAATGAAACAGACATGGCTTTTGTAGAGGATCTAGCTATTAGGAAGTCAGGTTTGGAGCAAGTTACTCAAGTTTTCTAAGACTTGGTGTTCTCATCTGTAAAACTGGGATGATGGGAGAACTGTGTTCAATTACACACCCAAGTTGCCTCTTAGAATGATTGACATATCTAACACACAGTCTAGCACAGGGACTGATGATACAGAAAGTGCCTAATAAGTGAAGGAGTAACTATTCTCAGTGTAGATTTTGTTAGCTATGAAGGTGGAAACATTTAAACAAAGTCCTGGCAATGTTTTCATGACCCCCACACCATTCTCTTTCCATTATTTAACATAAATACATACTTCAGTAATCATGTGAAGACGTCTGCCCCCACCCCCGTCCTCTGCTCCCCAACCCCATCCTCCACTGCTGCTTTCTGCTATCCCATCTCCATGACTCCCCACTTCTTTTTCTAGACCTTTCAAAGAAATGCTACTCATTCCATTTAACTTTGGAGCACAGTTCCTTCTCCAATCAGCGTTCTGGGGCCTCTCCACTCCCACCCCCCAGGAGCTTCTGGCTTCTCCTGGGGGCTCACTGTGTGCCCTGCATTATAGCTTGTATCTTCCCATGCCCAGGTGATGGCAGACTGGCAGGCAAGGTGCCCTTCTCATCCAGGAAGAGAGACAGCCTCTCTGCTCCTTGGCGGTGTGGGGGCAGGGTGATGCTGCAGGCTGGAGCTTTCAGAACCTGGCTTGCCAAGAATGAGTGGCATGTGAACGAGGCCAACTCTGTGATTCTGGGCAGATGCCCAAGCATGGTGAGGATAGTCCCTGTGGCCTCAGAGGAGCCAGGCCAAGAAAGTGCACTGCCAAGAGTTCCACACCCTCGGGGGCCATCCTGGCTGCTTCTTTCTCCTGCCAAGCTGTTTCTAGATCATGTTTCTAAATTCCACCCCCCCCCTTAAAAATGCTCAGAAAAGAAGCTGGAAAAGCAAAAAAATGGTAAGAAAGTATTTAAACCACCTTCCACTATTCCATCAAAGTGATTAGCAAAGATAATAATAATGACAATAAATTAAAATTTGTGGCTTAATGGGCTGGAGAGATGGTTCAGCGGTTAAGAATGCTGGCTGCTCTCACAGAGAGCCTGAATTCCTTTCACAGAACCCAAGTGGTGGCTCACAACTACCTAACTCCAGCTCCAAAAGATCTGACACTTGCTTCTGGCTTCCGTGGGCATGGGCACACTTGTGTGTGCATATACACATAAATAAAATAAAGTATTTTTATTAATTTATTTTTTTCAAGTTACATCTCAATCAAAGTGCCCTTCCTTCTCCCCTCCAGGTTCCACCCTCCCTCCCTCTTCCTCATCTCCCTCCTCTCCTTCTCCTTGGATGAGGGGAACCTCCACATATTAACACCCCTCTCAGTTCATCAGTCACATGAGTGCTGAGAGCTTTGTCTTGTACTGGGGCCTGGTATGACAGCCCAGCTAGGGTAATGTGTTCCATTAACAGGCAAAAAGGTCCATGACTTGCAATAAAGTATTGTTTAAAAATTAGTAGCTTTGAGCAAGTGAGGGCAGGAGTGGTCAACCACGGCTTCCCAACATTCACGTGGACCCACCATTGTAGCAGTGCTGTGTTTTCCATTCTTCTGGGAGCTTCTGGGATGGAGTTCCCAGGGCCCACTTGATGGCATAAACTCTTCTGAATGCCAGGACTATAGAGGGTTCTTCCCTCTGTCTTTTTTCTTTCTTTCTTTCTTTCTTTCTTTCTTTCTTTCTTTCTTTCTTTCTTTCTTTCCCTCCCTCCCACCTCCCTCCCTCCCTCCCTTTCTTATCCTTCCTCCTTCTCTCCCTCCCTCCCTTCTTTATTTCTTTTTAGTTTTTACATTGTGTGTGTGTGTGTGTGTGTGTGTGAGTGTGGTGTGTTCATGCATGTGGAGGTCATAAGACAGCTTTGCAGGTGTTGGTTTTCTCCTTCCACCATATGTGCGTGTGTGCTCTGGTCATTAGGTGTGGTTCCAAGTACCTTCATCCTCTGAGGTGTCTTACTGGGCCTCTGTAGAGTTTCTTAAGGAGGCAAAGTGTGCCTTGCCAGGGCTAGTGAGGTGGCTCAATGGGTAAGACTTCTTGCTTTGTAAGAATGAGAACCCAAGTTGAAACCCCCAGCATCTATGTAAAGAGCCAAGCAGAGCCACACACCCTGTAACTCCAGCACTGTGGACAGGAACACACAGGAGGATGGCTGGGGTTGGCTGGCATCAGTGAGAGATCCTATCTTAAGGCAGAGAGTGACAGAGCAGGACACCTAAATGTTCCCCTTTGGCTTCTGTGTATGTACATGTGTGCATCACACACACACACACACACACACACACACACACACACACACACACAC
>CAJQZJ010033670.1:960720-983840 GCA_907164525.1 Lophiomys imhausi | reverse complement strand
CACACACACACACACACACACACACACACACACACACACACACACACGAAATGTGTATCTTTCAGATGGACTAAAACAAAATACAAGCTAACAATAACATATCACCTGTGAGCCCCTTGATGATGTCAGGGCTAAGACAAAGATGGCAGCACAGGGTCACCAAGGAAACCATGCTTTCGGCTTCCAGAGAACTGGGGTTAGGGAAGGAAACACACTCAAATCTAATTTGGTTTCTATCATTTCAGACCCTTGGTAGGTTCAGTGACTGGCCTGGCAGTAGTGTTAGTCTGAGGCAAACAAAAGGAAAATGTGTAAGTTTGGGCAGAACACGCAACTGTGAGCATGTTTTTAAAGTCCCGGAGAACAACATGTGTGTTTTGAAGTTATATCTGTCTATAGATAATGGCATATTTTTATTTGTTATTACCATGCATCTCCCCATCTTGGCCATTGCAGAAATGATGGGAAATTGCTGGATGCTGTAAGTTGGAGGTTGTAGGAAACATTGTTGACTTTGTGTTATGTGGGGTCAGATTCTTTCCCCTGCACGATTGTTCTCATTTTGCTGTAAAATGTAAAATTCCATGGCTAGGGTGATGGCTCAGCAGGGAAAGTGCTTGCTGAACAACTGTAAATACCTGAGTTCAGCTTCCCAGCACTCATGTAAAAGATGGATGTGACACAACATATGTTAACAAACCCTGGGCTTGGATGGGGACAGATGTGGGGGTCAAGGGTCAGAGCCAGGTGAATCACCAGAGCTCACTGGTCAACCATTCTTGACAATCAATGAATTCCAGGTTCAGCAGGTAGAGAGAGAATGATGGAAGACACCTCATCTCAAACCATAGACTCCACATCTGCACACACAAACACATACGAAGAGTGAAATTATTATGGAAAATCCATATAAACTTATTTACTCTAGGATTACATTACTCCTTTCCTTCTCCCTTGCCCTTTCTTCTCTCTCTCTCTCTCTCTCTCTCTCTCTCTCTCTCTCTCCCCCACTTCCTTCCTTCCCTCCCTTTCCTCTTCACATTCCTAGCTTGAACTAGAAGGAAGTAGACTCACAGGCTGTACCTAGGACCCTGATATGTCCCTGTCACAAAGTTTAATTCAGGAACCCCAGCATCTAGTGCTCTGTCTAGCTGCGAATGTTTGAAGCCATTAAAAATCTCCATTCCTAAAACTACCCTGTGTGCTCACAGCTAGAAGCATTTAAAATTTCGATAAAATACCCAGGCTAAAAATGTCTTCTCTTTGGCTTCCGGTCCTTTGCTAACAGCAAATTCAAGTGGGAGAACCTTGGCAATGGCTTTGGAAGGCTGTCAATGCTACAGCACGCCGCTGGGTGAGCATTTCCCAGCTAACAGCTGCCAATGCATTCTGCGAAGAGTACACTCTACCTGAGTTTACCTGCAATATGGGCTGGAGAAGACAACCCATTGATTCCTTCATCTCCCACATCCTGCCAAGACTCAGGTGTGAGGCCGGCACTTCAGCTCACACTGCTGGCATTGCTCGCAGCCTCCAGCACTGTCTGTTGGTTCTTCACACAGGAGAGGCGATCCTTATGTGGCATTTTTTGTCTCAATTCGTTTTTGTGGCCATGGTCATGTGGGAGGATGGGTTTGCTAGAGCTGGAGGGTTTGTCCTCACTGGAGAAGGTGATGCCCCCCTTCTCTACTTCCAGTCTCTTCCAGTCTTATGAAGATACAAACCACCTTTGCTTGGGGTACTGGATGTCTGAAGCTACCAGTGTCATTAACCTTTTAATTTATTTGTTGTTTTTATAATAGCATGTTTGTGTGTGTGTGTGTGTGTGTGTGTGTGTGCATGCACACATGTGCATATCACAGCATGTGAATGTGGAGGTCAGAAGACAACTAGTGGGAACTGGGTCTGTCCTGGGGATTGAACTCAAGTTGTCAGACTTGGTGGCAAGCACCTTTAACTACTGAGCCATTTTACCAGACCCTTATTAACCTTCTTAAAAGAAGCCACTCTGACATGCGTTTTCACACCCTCGGTTAGGTGGGCCCCAGTTTCTTCTCAGGTGTAGATGACTTGGTCGCCAACCATTACCTAATGTTGCTACAAAAGAAAGTGGTGTGTCTTACAGGTGTCAGCTTGAGCCACAACTTACAGTTATCATCTCAAGGATGCGGGAGTTAGAGAGACACCCAAAGAACACATATGTTCCCAGACTGTTCTAAGTTTGGCCCTACCGACATAGAATATCTTTGGGTCAGGACACATTGCTGCTGAGTGCAGCAGTTCGTAACTGCACAATATTCGGTATGAAATAATGTTTTCCAAACTACTGGGCAATTTTAAATTAAAAAAAAATATTTGTGTGTGTGTCCCTGCTTGTCTGATGTGCTCCACATATGTACAGTGCCTTCCAAGGTCAGAAGAGGGCATAGGATCCCTGGAATGGGAGTTACAGGTGGTTTTGAGCTGCCTTTTTCAGGAGATGGTAATTGAACCCAGGTCCTCTGAAAGAGCAGTACACATTCGTAATGGCCAAACCATCTCTCCAAGCCTGATTTTGCACATTTTAATCTAGTGTTGATTTTTTATTTTAGAATACATACACATATTTTTAAAAGCTAGTTAATACCCTGAGCCATAAAGGGCAAAACAGAAATCTCCTATAAATTGCCCTCCTATATGAAATCCATGGGAATACGGTACATGCTTGTAATCCCAGCATTTGGGGGACTGAGGTTGGAGGATGGTGGGTTCCAGGCTACCTAGCCTGTGAAACTCAAGAAAGTCACCTCTCTTCACTTTTTATCTCACTGTAGGAGTGCTAGATGCAGGGATGACAGATGTACACCAAATATCTGGCCTTTTTATGTGAAGTCATATGACCAGACTTACTCAGATAACTCTTTTCCCTCTGAGCCATCTTGTCAACCTTTCTTTCAGATTTTATAGTATTTTCCTTATACCTAATCTTCTTACATTTCACAATAATTTGTCTAAGTGGAGATATTTGGGAAAGTATAGAATCTTTAAAAGTGTGGCTATGGATACTACATGCCCAATTTTAACTAACTAACTAACTAAGTAACTAACTAACTAACTAACTAATTAATTAATTAATTAATGCAGCCCTTGATATGTATCCCAAGCTGACTTTGAACTCAATCCTCTTACCTCAAACCCCAAAATGCTCCTATCACAGGTAGGCAACACCATGCCGGGTACTCCCGAGTTTACATTTTTAGAATTCTCATTGAATAATATAGGTGTGTATTTGAACTAGGTGGCCACCATGTTTTCCATTGAACCAAACAAAACACATTGATAAACAGTAACTATCTCTTAGATTCTTTCAAAGGATCAACCAGCTGCTCCATAGAAAGTGGCATCACACACAGTAGGTCTGCAGTAGCCTTTAACTGTGATTACTGTGTACTTTTTTTTTTAAATAATGGTCCCTCAAAATTGAGCATCAGCATCTAGTCTCTACATGAAGTCTTTATTTGGGTGGGAACAGATTTAATTTTTAGCATCTTTTCTTAGTCCCTGCCCATCTCATGGCTATTGTCTCTCGTTTTCTGGATGGAGTGGGGAAATGTCAACTTGTTTACATACTCTTCTCTGTCCCTACACTGTTCCCTCCAAGGCTATATTTTTGGAGGGTTGTTGTTTTGTTTGCTTGTCTCATGTTTTAGACTTTCCTCCAATGTCAGGAGATCCTTGGCAGTCTGTTGATCCTCAAGGCTAAGCTGGAAAAAAAGAACCAGATGAGAAGCTCCATGTAGTAGGTGGGACCCATCATACGGCGAAGTCCCTGCAAATGTCAGGATGTCCACATTCTGCTGCAGATGGCAACATCCACATCAGATTCCCTCTTCACTTAAGAGTGTTTAGTTCACGTCTTTGACAAAGAACCTTTGTTTTTTGTTTGTTTCCTTAGAGCTTGTCTGAGACTTGATCTTTCCCTCTGGTCAGATAAGGAGCTCTGTGGGCTATTTCATGGCTGGCGTAGAAGAGAGAGCCACCACTCAAAAAATGCGTCCATATACAACATCAATTGATTTCCCATCTCTGATACATTTAAAAATGTAATGTTTCTATAGGCTCATGTTCTTCAATTCTTGACTTCCATCTGGTGACCTGACCTTGGAAGGGTTGTAGAACCTTTAGGACAGTGGCTCTCAACCTGCTCCACCCACCTGCTGCCATGCCTGTCCCAACATTATGGACACTTCCTCAGGAACAATAAACCAGAATAAACCCTTTATTCCATAAGCCACTGCTGGCCATGGCCCTTTATCACAGCATCAAAAAAGTAACTCCTATACCTACCATAATGGACTGCATCCCCTCCAATCATAAGGCCAAGCACACCTTTCTTCTCGTAAGTTGATTCTTGACATATTGTTTGATCATGACAATGAGAAAGTAGCTGACTCAGTGTCTCATGGTTGTTTTGTTGGACATGATAGTGAATGATCCCAAAGCTTTCCAGTGTTCTCCTGAACAGAGCAAATCTCTTTCTCCTCTTTTCCCTCCTGCCCAGCCACCATTGCTGTGACATCCTTAATCAGTCTTTGTACACAACTGGGAGTCTCTCCAAGCCAGTGACAGTCTTTTTGTTGTGATTGTGAGTTGGCTCTCATTTTAGTTCTCGGCCATTATTATTAGAAGACCGGCAATGAGGTGTACTAAGTATTAGTGTGCTCTTGTATGTGAGTATGGGCACCTGTAAGTGTGTATGCATGTGGAAGTCTGAGGATGACCTCTGCTGTGCATCCTCAGACACTGCCCACTTTTTCTTTAAGATTCATTTTTACATTTAAGTTATGTATGTATGTGTGTGTGATATGTATGGGTAGTGTGCATGTGTGAATTCAGGTGCCTGGTAAGTCCAAAAGAGAGTATTCAATCCTCTGCAGTTGGACTTGCAGACAGTTTTGGTTGTGAGCTACCTAGCATGGGTGGTAGGAACTGAACTTGAATCCTCTTCAAGGGCAGTATACACTCCTAACTACTGAACCATCTGTTTAGCTCCATTCTTCTCGTTGGTTTGTTTCTGAGACAGGGGCTCACTGTGTAACCCTGGCTTAGAACTTGCTGTGTAGATCAGGCTGACTTTAAATTCATAGAGATCTGCTGGTCACTGCCTTCTGAGTGTTGGGATCACGACAGAATCTCCCATTAGCCTGGATCTTGCCAAGCAGACTAGGCTAGCTGGCCAGTGAACCCTAGGAATCCACTTGTCTCTACCTCCCCAGTGTGGGGATTATAAAAGTACACCACTCTGCTTCGCATTTCATTTTTAAATATGGCTTCTGCGGATCAGCCTCAGATCCCTGTGCTGACAAAGTAAACCCTTCCCTGACTGAGCTATCTTCCCAGCTTACCACAACTTTTTTATTATAATGTTTATTTATTACATCAACTTACATCTCCATCATAGTACCCTCTTTCCACCCCTTCTGGTTCTACACTCCCACCCTCTCCTCCCTCTCCCACCCATCCCACTCCTCCAATGTGGAGTGTCTCTACAAATCAGCCCCTCTCAGTTCAACAGTCACATGAAGGCTAAGAGCTTCCTCTTGCACTGGGGGCCTACATGGTAGCACCCCTAGGGCAAATTGTCCCATTAATAGGCAACAAAGTCTATGTTCCTGATCTTTTTGGTGTGTTGGTTGCAGGATAGTTATCCTGTACTATATGGCTAAAATCCAATTATAAGTGAGTAGATGCTATATGCAATATGCATCTTTCTGAGTATGGGTTAGCTCACTCAGGATGAGCTTTTCTAGTTCCATCCATTTGGCTGCGAATTGCATGATTTCCTTGTTTCTGAAGCTGAGTAGTATTCCATTCTGTAAATGTACCACAATTTTTTTTTTATCCATTCACCAGTTGAGGGACATCTGGGTTGTTTCCAGTTTCTAACAATTACAAATAAGGCTGCTATGAATAGATGAGGATATGTCCTTGTGGTTTGGTGAGGAATCATTTGGGTGGATACCCAGAAGTGGTATGGTTGGGTCTTGAGGTAGAGCTATTCCAAGTTTTCTAAGATATAGCCAGACTGATTTCCATAGTGGTTGTACAAGTTAGCACTCCACTGGCAATGGTTTTATGAAAGCCTCATGGAAGGGGTAGTTCCTAGTGTGGGATGAAAATGCTTTGTCTTGAAGGATGCAGTTCACAGATTTGACTGAGGGAATTTGATCTCTTTCATCTTCAGAATATTATATCCTGAAAGGTCCTGTCCTAATGGTTTCTGTGAGATTCCAGGATATGAATCCAGAGTGTTAAGACCAACAGCAAGAGCAATCATGCCTGCATGTCCTGTCTCCTGACCTCTTGTACGTTCTCAAAGCATCTCTGCTAACATTGTCTCACCGTAAAGCTGCAGCTTCCAGGGCTGGGAGACTGCTATGTGGGTCAAAGGATTAAAGACCTGAGCTAAAATCCCCAGAACCCATGTAAAGAGCTGGGTGCAGTACACAATCTGCAAACTCGGAACCAGGAGGCAAAGATAGACGGATCTATGGAGCTTCCTGCTCAGTGAGCTAGGGTGGTGAACTCCGTGTTCAGTGAGAGACCCTGTGTCAAAAATAAACAAATAAATAGATAAACAGTAAACAAATAATGTATGTGGAAACTGAATTGAAGAAGACATTCCACGGTCAACTCCTGGCCTGCACATGGAGTGCCCATAGGAGTGAGTACACTTTTACATACATATGCAAACACATGTACACACATACACGCACACATAAGACACCGTATTTGGTGTAAACATTTTTTTTTTCAGCTGAGGAACTGGAAGTTCACAGACACCAAGGATTTACTGGAAGTTACATAATAATCCTTGCTGACTATGGTTGCCATATGACACCTGTTCTCTGTCACACCACTCTGCTTAGGCTAATGTTTTGCATAGAATTAACCACCATCAGTGGGTTAGTTAGTGCAAAATGGCTCATGTAACATTAGACAATGTGAAATCTTCAGTCAGCTTAGTATCTCGGGTAAATTTAACACTCCTTAATGGTTGAAGGCGTCCGGAAAGACAGAGCTGTCTGTGTGAACCCAACGGATTGTCCTTTCACTTGGCTTACCACGAAGGGCGAAATTCCCAACACAATTGTGTATCTGAAACCTATACCTTGAAAGCAATGGTGTAAGAGCTTCCATTCAGTTCTCATCTGAGAAACAATTTTGACATCTTATGTGTCATTTGAGACACATTAACTTGTATGTTGATTGTCCCAAGCCTGTGAAAAGATGGTATCATTTGCCAGAATACAGGAACCCCTTACTCAAGTCCATGTCTGCAGACACATAATTCCCCTTTCTTATCATGACACCAAAACGTGCCCACAACCTTCCGCTTTCAAGAAAAACATGGCAAAGCTATTTATGCCTATGCTGTTGGTACCTACTCTGTTGGCCCATTTTTATGTTTAAAACAATCAGTAAATAATTGTAATGTAGCTTACATGACATTTTTTTTTTGTAGGAGATCAGTAATCAATAGGCCGTGCTGAGGGAAGCTCTTTCAGTGACCAGTCTGGGCCTGGACCATGCTGAAGGCCTCAATACCTTATATGCTGTAACACTTTACACCATGTAGATTACTGTGTGGGCAAGATTAAAAATGCAGACAGGAGGCCAATTAATCGCTGGTAATATCATCAAGTAGTGATGAACCTGCTAATGTGTGTGTGTGTTCTTAATTATATTTGCATAATAACTTTATCATAAGAACACATGAGCAGGATGAGGTCTGTTTCTTTGGGTTACCCACTGAGGTCAAGTTTATCACATGATTTTATATTTCCCCATGGCACGCAGACTTCTTGGATAATGTCATCTGCAATGTCAGTCCAGAGTCTCATCTTTGTTACTAATTCTCTTTCCTCATTATAGAGGGAAAAAGGGAGACAAAGGAACGTGTGTGATCAATGTAAAACAATGCTTATAACTGCAATAATTCTTTCAAAAAGACACTAGATTGGTAGTTTAGAACCATGAAATTTTCTAAAGACATAATCTATATGATTTAGTGTCCTGGAAAAGCTATTTCTTAGCTATTTTTCTAGTTAAGCTTTCTGGAACTAAGTCATAGCGTGTTTCCTTGGAAGCCATGAAAATGACCAGTTTGATATTTTCATGTTGGCTTGTCAGGGATTGGCCATAATTCCCACACTAATATGCTCAGTAATTTAAATAATCAGTTGACCTACTATTTATTGAGTTCCTAACTGTAACTTCGCAAAAATGTGAACTTTTCTACCTGTGCCTTTGTTTCCGAAATAATGACCCTGAGATTTCATTATTTATGAACAAATGCCTAGGACATACAGCTAGGCATGTTCTCTGACTAGCTTGTAACTTATTATACCATTTGCCACATGGCTAGTTACCTCTCCTAAGTTTCATGCATTCAACTTCCTCAGAGTCTGGGGCAAATCTCTTTCTGCACCTGACCCAAAGTTCTTTCTTTCTACTGGACCGCGTCCCTATTTCCTGCCTCAGCTAATAGGCCATCAACTTTTTATTGACAGGTGATGCTTCCATACAGTACAAAAGAGATTCTATCTACACCTAAGTGTTGTGTTAGATACTCTATATACTGTCAAGGTGGACAGAAAGACATAACAGGATCCCTGAGGACACAGACAGAACTTCTGGTTTAGACAGAAAATCCATACTGATTTCAGTTGACCTCAGTGTTAGCTTGTACAGAGTGATCACATGTCATTTCTAGTTTTAAATTAGTTCTTTGAGAATTTCATATGTTTTGATTAGATTCAACCTTACCCCAATTCCTCCCAAATTCACTCCTACCCAACTTCTTGCCCTTATAAAAAAATAATGGAATCAAGCTCAATTTGTGCTGCCCATATGCTATTGGATGTGTGTGCTTCCTCTAGAGCATAATCAACCCCCCCAGAGTCTGAACCCTTAAAGAAAATTGACTCTCCCTCTTCCAGCATGTGTCAGTTGCCATTAGCTTGGCTAGAGGCGGGACTTGATGGCCACCTCCCCTCTTTGTGCTGGAATTTTGCCTGGCTTGAGCTTGCTAAGGTCACATGTGCGCAGTCCCAACTGCTGAGTTCATATTGAAACTTCTCGGTTGTATCTGGAAAATACCTTCCTTCTGTAGTTATTCTCTATGTCTTATAATCTTTCCATTCCCTCTTTTGCAATGATTCCTGAGCCTTAGGAGCAGAGGTATGAGACAGGCGTCCCCTTTAAGATTCACCATCCTAGTCTCTTAGTTTCTGCACCTTGACCAGTTTGGAGCCTCTATGATAATCACCATATACTGCAAAAAGAAGCTTTTCTGATGAGGGTTGAGACATGCACTCATCTATGGGTGTAAGAATTAAGTCATCAGGAGTCAGTGTGATACTATGTCTGTTTAGTAAGATAATAGAAGTAGGTTCTCCCCTAGAGCCTATGAGCTGTCTAGTCATATGTTCTTGGCTCTTGTATCAGGGCTAAATATGGGTTGAACTTATGCAACAGGACTTCAACGGAAACAGAAAGTAGTTAGTTACTCCTATGATGTCTGTGCTGCTATTACATCATGAACCTGCATTATCAGGTCAGTTTTTGTTGTGGCCCACAAGGTTCACAGCTGGATGTGACTGATGGTTGCTTTTCTCCTCTGGTAGTGTGCACATACCTTGTGCACAAACCTTCCATACTATGATGCTAGCCAATCGAGATGAAGCTTCAGTGCCAATACGAGCTTGATTTCTTTGGGTTCGGTGACCCGAGAATGTGATATCTTCAGAAATAGAAGTTTTAACTTCTGAGGTCTGGAAGGGAATGAGGAGCATTGACAATATCTCATAATATTTGGGGCTGGATGGGACCTTGATGATCAACAGCTCCAAGAGAGGTAACCCATTCCTGTCACTGAGCTTTTTATTTGTTGACTCGTGATGTCTAGTAGGGGTATTGGTATCCCATTATATGGTAACTCCATTTAAGCTCTTTTTTATGCATGTGAATGAATGTATTTTTAGGAAGCTTCCATATGACTTTTAAAAAATATCTTTAGAATTATTTATCCTCCCCCACATTCCCTCCTCAGCCATGCCCTCACATCCCTTCATTAAGCCCTCCTGTTCCATTTCCCCTTTTGGTCCTTCTTACCACCACCTCCTATCTACCATCCCTAGAAATCCTCTCCCAATAGCCCTTTACTAATTTCCTGATCTCTGTGTGTATTCCTAATGAGCCACATATGTATGAAGATTCAAAGCCAGCATCCACAAAGTAGAGGAAATATCCAAGGTTTTTATTCTGGGTCTGGCTTACATCACTCAGACTAACTGTTCCCAGATCCACCCATTACTTGTGAGTTTCATAACTCCCCTTTGTGTGACATTTGAGTAATATTTCACTCTGTAAATACACCACATTGTTAGTATCCACTTGCCAGCTGATGTACACTTAGGTTGTTTCTATTTTATGGCTATTGTGAGTACAGCAGCAATCAATGTGGATGAGCCTTTCTCTGTAGCAGGATATAGGCCTTTGGGCATTTGCTCTAGAGTGACATAGCTGAGTCACGTGGTAGATCCATTGCTAGTTTTTTATTTGTTTGTTGTTTTTGTTTTTGAGAACCATACACACTGATTTCCATAATGTCTGCACCAGTTTGCATTCCCATGAACACTATATAACACTTTTCCCCACATCTGAAGCACTTGTCGTCTTTTTTTTTTTTTTTTAATCTTAGCCGTTCTGATTGAGGTGAGATGAAATCTCAAAGTAGTTCTAATTTGAATTTCTCTGATGGCTAAGGATGTTGAGCTTTAAAAAAAAATGTTTCTTGGTCATTTGTGTTTCATCTTTTGAGAACTCTTTGGTTTCATGCCCTGTCTTTAACTGGGCTGTTGGTTTTCTTAAGGTTTAAGTTTTGAATTCTTTGTATATTCTAGATACTAACTCTCTGCCAGACGTCTGTGTGGTAAAGATTTCCCCCATTCTTCTGGGCTGCCTCTTTGCTCAGGTGATCGTGTCTTTTGCTGTACTTTTAGGTTCATGAGGCTGGTCTTATTGCCTACACTATTGACAGAGTTCTAGCATCTTCCCTGCCTTCCTCTCTATTAGATTCAGGGAATCAGATTTTATGTTGAGGTTCTTGATCCATTTGGAATTGAGTTTTTTTTTTGCAGGGAGAGAGATAAGCTTTGTTCTTTTACAAGAAGCCACTCAATTTGACCAGCACCATTTGCTGAAGATGCTCTCTAGTCTCCAGTGTGGTCTGTGACTTCTTTGTCAAAAAGTAAGGTGGCTATAGGAGTATGGGCTTCTATGTAGGTCCTAGATTCTATTTCATTGATAAATGTGTCTGGTTTTATGTCAACATTGTGCTGCTTTTACTATTATAGTTCTGTGAATATCATAATATAGGGGGCATATCTCACCATAATAAAGGCAGTATGCAGCAAGCTCATAGCCAACTTCTCTCTAAATTGAGAAAAATCTTAAAGCATCTACACTAAAATCAGGAGCAATCTGATAGTTCATTCAGAACCTAACAGTTCTTTTGGCACCCTCATTTGTTATATCTCGCTTCCCTCAAAGATGATATGCATATCTTCTTTCACTTTTATTTCTATTTATTTACTTTTGGTGTTTTGAGACAGGGTTTCTCTGTGTAGCCCCTAGCTGTCCTCACTGTCCTCTTTTGTAGACCAGGCTGGTCTCAAACTCACAGAGATCTGCTTGCCTTTGCCACCAAGTATCGGGACTAAAGGTGCATGCCACCACACCCAGCTTTGCATATCTTTTTAAAAAATTGTATTTTAATTATGTGTGTACAGTAGTGTGTGTGTGTGTGTGTGTGTGTGCGTGCGTGCGTGTGTGCATGTGTGTGTGTGTGTGTGTGTGTGTGTGTGTGTGTGTGTGTGTATGCAAGTGCAGGTACCTGGAAAAGCACTTGAAAAACCAAGAAGAGGGCATTGGATCCCTGAGAATACAGACAGTTGTGAGACACCTCCATGAGTGATTGGAACTGAACTCAGTTCTTCTGCAAAAACAGCAAGTGTTCTTATTCACTAAGTCATCTCTCTCCAGCCTCTAAATTATCTTTAGCAGATGGGTAACTATTCAGCTACTCCCATGCTTTTAAGCTGTGTATTTTTTTAAGAAGATTATGTCTGATGATAAATAAAAGTCTACATCCTTCCCTGTTCTCTCAGTGGAAATAATTCCTTGCTGATAAGAGGCCTTATCTCTGTGGCTCACTGGAATCTCAGCGGCTGTGTTATGATTTGTCCTTCAAGCCCACAAGTGCTGAAATCATGTCCTTGGTGGGTGGAACCATCTTTCTTTACTCTGGCAAAAGACCAAGAAAGCGTGAGCAGAATTAAATGCTTCTTAAACATAAGTCTTTAGGAATGTAGTTATGTAGAAGATGGTTTTTGTTGGGCTGTTGGCACAAAGTCAGAACTGAGGTTTTAAGAATGAAACTCTTCACTGTATTAGTTAACTTTTGCTAAGAAGGAAATTACACCCCAGTGGAGAGGCTTGAAACAAAAACAACTATAGCAAATCTCCATGACATAGTGTCTTTTGGGCAGGAATTCTAGAGTGCTTTACTTAACCAGTTTGGTTCAGTAGTAATGAGAGTGCTGTTAGGTGGGAGCTACTGGAAAACTCAACAGAAGCAGAATGATCTGTTTCCAAAATGATGTGCTTCCATGCTCACGGGCACCCATGATTCCATGCTCCTGTGGTTGGCAGGTGTGTTCTGGCCTCAGTTCCTCACCAGATCTTCAGTCCTTGGGACAGGACTGACTTTCTGCTGAGAGAGCAGTTCGAGATAGAGCAAGGTAGAGGGCACGGGGGTGTCTGACTCCCTTGGTGGAGCTCGTGTAGCAAGTTCAGAGCACAAGCCTTGCTCCTCAGTACCACATAAGCCCTTTAGTAGCACCCGCCTGTAATCCCAGCAGTACAGAGTGGGAGGCAGCAGGGAGACTGGGAGTTCAAAGTCATCCTTAGTTTCATAACAAGTTTGAGGCTAGAGGGAGCTCTAGACAAAGAGAGAGACTCAGAGGAAGCAATAGTAGGAGGGTAGGAAGGGGAGGGAGAGACCAACTCTGAGACTCTGTTACTTTTAAACAGGTTAGTCCTGTTAAGAGTGAAAAAGGCTTGTAGAGCTATGTTAATGCCAGGAGGTAGTACATGATGAAATCTGTTTTGGAGCCTGGCTATCATGGTCTACCTTCTGCCCCTTTGTGCTTTGAATGCAAATTAGACTCCCTTCCTCCCAAGACGTTCATACCCATCTATCAAAAAATGTATTCCATTATCTCATTAGCATCATTGGAAATCTTGAATCTTGTATAAAATCAGGCTCATATATATGCACATACAGACTCACATGTACTCTCTCTGTCTCGTTCTCTGTCTCTGTCTCTGTCTCTCTTTCTCTCCCCCCTGGGTACTAACTTGTACAGTACTAATGCTCTGAATTAAACACTTGAGAACCAAAGAGACATGTTATCCACTCTTGTGTGCAGAGGGGGATGTAGGGTAACTGCTAGAAGCGTCCATTCATAAGGAAGAGTATGCAAAGCACATAGAAGTTAGTAGACCAGGCAAATTCCAAATCACCTCTACCACGGTTCAGCGGTTCTTGAATTAGGACTCGAGGAGTGAGGATAACTCCTTGAGAATTGGATCTACCTCTGAGGTTTTGGCTACACCTTCAAGTCACTCACTGTGCTTTCTGTATAACTCATCTCTTGTGTTTGTAGCAATCCAGTTTTCTTGGTTGCTTTTCCTCATGTTATTTCCATTCCAATCTCTACTTTTAAAAAATGGTTTCCTTTTAGCCTGTCTTTATCCTCTTACACTTTGGCACTAATACCAAGAACAAATCAGGTGACATCCTTGACAGTTCAGTTGTAAACTTCTCCAGATAGACCAGGCGAGTATTAGATAGGCTTTCTACTTTCCATTCTACACACAATGAAGATTTGAATCCTTCCATGACATGGCAAACATCCCTTTTCTACTTCCTTCTAAACCAGTTTCCACCTGCAGCCTCTGTGGGAGCCAGCAGCGTTTGCCAGACACGCTAGGACATTCTTCTCCAAAGTCCTCTGCCTTCTGCCTCCTAGATCTTTTGTCTGTGTTATGCATGTTTCAAAGACCACCTATTTTTTAAAAGTAATTTTTGCTGCAACAATACTTTACCTCTCAATAGAAAAATCTCAGTTATCTAATAAATTGTCTTATAAGTGACTCCAAATCTCAGTGACTTAAACAACAATGTGTATCTCTGCCCTTACACTGTCGAATTTTGGAGTGGTCTGGACAAATCACACAGACACAGGCATGGGGCTTTTAGGGAATGCAGACGAGCTGTCAGCACAGTCACCTTTGTCCACAAGATAAACTTGCCTGGAGCTGCTTCCAAAATGGCCTCTTCACAAGGCCACCGAATTCATGCTCCATAGTGATACGAATTCTCAGTCTTTCGTGCCATGATTTGTCTGTGTGTCCAATGGCACAGCAGCCCATTCTTGGAGGGAATGATTCAAAGGAAAACGCAATGGGTTTTCCTGATCTAGTCCCAGAAGTGACACTCTGTCATACCTAAAGTTCCCTGTTGATGATACAGGTCAGTATTATTCAGAGTGAGAGAGAGCTGGCCGAAGCCGTGATACCAGGACATCAAGAATCATCAAAGGCCATCTTCCAGCATGGCTACTACTACCTTCGCCTTTCTATGTCACTGTGGTGACAATATAAAGTCTCAGAACCTTGGGGCTATGCATTGACAACTGTTTTTTATTATAAATGTGACATAAATATATATATTAATATATTGCATACGATATATAATATAAACTACATATTATATATAAAGGCATATGTTTGGTTTCTTAGAGACAGTCTCACTATATTACTAGAACTGTTCTTGAGTTCATGATCCTCCTGCCTCAGCTTCCTGGGTACCTGGTCTAAAGGTAAGCCTGTCATGCCTGGCTAGAAGCCATTTCTGAAGACCCTTTAGGGTGATATGAACACTATATCCAGAGGTGATTATTGCCAACTCTTGTTTGTTTTTGTTTGTTTTTTTCTCAGTCTCTAGATTCCTTTTTCAAAAAAATTTATTATGTATACAGTATTCTGTCTGCATGTATGCCTCCAGGCCAGAAGAGGGCCCCAGATCTCACTGTAGATGGTTTTGAGACACCATGTGGTTGCTGGAAATTGAACTCAGGACCTTAGTTTTTTGGGTTTTTTTAATGTTTATTTATTACTTCAAGTTACATCTCCATCACAGTCCCCTCCCACCACCCCTCCTGGCCCCACCCTCCCACCCTTTGCCCCTTCTCCCAGAACTCATAATTCTTTTTTGAATAATTAGGCCTCATTTATGAACATTATAAGATATAACATACATTCCCAACGTCCAGTCCATACATATTTGGCAACTGATATTAGTATTCTGTTATCCATCTATCTCCATGAGTTTAAAGTTCTATACCTAACTCATTTTCCATCCTAACTTGCATTGCCAACTTAAAACCATCTTCTCAGACCTTAAACATCCTTTTAATTCCTAAATAACTTAAAATTTAACTGTGAGACTATAATTATCTAGTCTTCAACCACATCATAGACCTGAGAAAGATAAATATATCTATTATACAGGAAGTGAAGAGCCAGCAGCTTTCAAAACTAAGAAATGACAGACAACTGGCTGCTGGACAGTTCCCAATTTCTCTCCATACATTAGAGCATCTATCTTAATTAGTGGCAAGCCTGTCCCTGGGCAAGAAAAGTCCCTTGCTTCAACTGTAGACAAAATGTTGTCCGAAAAGGACAAAACTTGGAAGCAGGTAAGTCGATAGCCTAGCTCTGCCAAGACAGGGTAGGCAAGTCCTTCATAATTCCTGCTTTACAATCAATGTCTGTCAGAGATACTGGGCCAAGAAGTTGAACTCTCCTGAGTTCAACCGTTGGAAGACGGTCCAGTGCTCTTAACCTCTGAGTCATCTCTCCAGCTCCAGTTTCTAGATGTCTAGTTAACATGTTTACACAGAGATACATAACTATTGTACTTCCTAAGTTGCTTTTGTCCAGAATGTTTTATTACAGCAACAGAAAGGAAACTAGAACATAAGATTTCTTCTTTTTTTTCTTTTTCATTTGCTTGTTGTACATATATGTGTGCAAGCATGTGTATGTGTGAGCATTCAGTGTATGCATGAAGAGAACTAAGGCTAATGTTGGAAATCATTCTATTTCACTGTCTCATCTTATTTATTGAGCCAAGATCTCTCAGTCAAACCTACAGCTCACAGATATGGCTTATCTCTCTATCTAGCTTGCTCTGGGGAATCTCTTGTCTCTTCTTTCTCAGGCTGGAGTTCCATTCCCACTCAGCATATACACAGATTCTGGGAATATGAACATCAGTCCTCACAGTTGCACGGCAGGTACTTTGACCACTGGGCCGTCTCCCCAGCCCCTGACCTAGAAACTATTTAGATATACTTCAGACTTAGGAACATGGGTGCTGCTGATTAGAATGACTGCAGTCTACATGTGAAGTAGGCCAGAGTAGGGGGCCAGGAACGGAATGTGATGGTCCAAATGTCTGTGATTTTTCTCAAACTCATAAAAGCCCTAAGCCTCAGAGAAAGGGGTAAGAGGGGGTGGGCATTGGGATGTAACGTGCTATGCTGAGTTCTTGTTCCTTTAAGAAGTGACAACCATTCAACTTGTCTCTCCCTCAACTCTCTCTTTTGTGTGTGGTTGTGATGCAGAGATTCAGGAAGGGCCATGGCAGGGACTTGATCATTGTTCTAGAGGAAACAGTGGTAGTCATAATAAAACACACCCCAAGCCCAGGAAGCTCTGGGGGCATAGCTACTTCCCTGTATGTGGCAGCACACTCATTCATTTCTTCTCCACTTTACAGTGAGGGGCTGAGGCCTGAGACTCTACCCCAGAAGCTGCTAGCCAGTCACCAGTGCAGCCCCACTGACCCCTTTCCATGTGTGCGCATGAGCGGGTGTTTGCATTTGTGGATAGAGGATGACATTAGTCGTCTTTCCCAAGCACTCTTCCCCTTAGTTTTTTAAGATTATATTTTTAAAAAGTATGTATATATGTGTATCCATATGAATGTATGTGCATGTTAGTGCAGTGCCCACAGTGGCCAGAAGAGGGCGTTGTATGCCCTGGAGCTGGAGTTACAAGCACTTGTGAGTGACCTGACTTAAGGTCTAAAAATGGAACTTGAATTCTCTGCAAGAGGAGTTCATACTCTTAACTGGTGGGCCAGCTCTCCAGCCTCTCTCTCCACCTTATAAATTTTTTAAAAATAGGGTCTTTCACTGAACCTGAAACTCACTGATTCTGGTAGACTCTTTGGTCAGTAAGCCACAGAGATCCCCCGTCTCCACCTTCCAGGCACTTAGATTATAGATGCATTACCATGCCCAACTTTTCCCCATAGATTCTGGGCAATCAAACTCAACTCCTCACACAGATGGCACGCACTTTACTGACTTCCAGTCACCCTGCCACCACGTGTAGTAGGCTGCATCACTTAAGGCAGAGTCTTTTAAACAAAAGAAATACACTTGATATGAAAAGCCACAAGGCACTGGCTGCCTTGCCCCATCCATAAATGTATTATCCAGAAATAGAACTTACTTGAGATTCAAAGTGGTTTCCTGCTGACCTTTGAAATACATTGAAAGTTGCAATAAAACAAAATATCTTAAAATATTAACAGACCAGAAGTAATTAAATGGCATAGGTAGTCATTAAAATTGAGAGCGAGGCTTCCGTTGGTAAACCCTTTCAGTTAGCCAAGAACAACAAGGTCTGGGGCGCAGGTAAAGCTTGTAGATTGACCATATCGTTCTTTACTTACTAAGCTTACAGCTCCTTTTTTTTTTTTTTCCTGCTGGAGGGTAGTGGGTCTGAAAATTGCCCTTTCTGTTTAGAGAAGAAGGAAAAAACACCTATCAAGTGCCTTTTCTCTTTGCTCTAAAGTGGCAACAGAAACTCTTGTCGAGCTTTGGTGTCTTCATTCACACTCAGCTCTGCACTCGGGAAAAGCAGCTAGCATCGGCTCTCAGTGGACTTTAGAGCTGGGGAGAGAGCTCAGCCAACATGGGTCTTGCAACACTAGCATGGAGATCTGAGTTCAGATCCCCAGCACTCATGTAAAGCACTGGATATGGTGTCATGGGGCCATAGTCCCAGTGCTGGGGGGATGGAGACAGGGGAGATCCCTGGCCAGATAGCCTAGCTAAATCAACGAGCTATCTCAAAAATTAAGGTGGAAAGTGGTACAGGAAGACATCTTAGCATCAGAATCTGGCCCCTACATGTAAACACATATATGTATCCTCATGAACACGTACACATGCACATACCCCACTCCCAAATGCCAGATGTCAGATGAATGAACTTGGCTCATACAATCCTGAAACTGCAAAGAGCCAGGACTCCAATGCTCTGCAGAAGTGATAATTCACTTCTTGGCTGACCTCTGACCTCTTATCTCTGGGGCTGTTCAATCAGAGGGAAAACAGTTTGTGGAACAAGAAGGAAAGCATGTCTCCAAACACATGACACTGGAATGCATGCCCTGACATGATGCCAGGTTATATTCTGCCAAAGCCTGTGTTCCAGGGTCATATGAGTCCCTCTTAAAATCAAGGAGGAGGGGCTCAGCAATGGACATAGTTCACCTCCAAACACAGACATCTTAATGTGGAGAGAGAATCTCTGGGAGAAACAAAATGAGGACAGGGAGTTTGTGAGGATCCTTTCCATAGTGTTGGTCTTTTAATGAGACAGGCTCCATGCACCGGTTTCCACAATACATTCTGATAAAAGGATTTAGTCACTCTTCTGTTTCACAATGCCTGTCTTGATGACAAGCACAATTGCTGGTTCATCAGAGGAGAGACAGGTCTGCACTCGTGTCTCCTGCCCATAATTGGTTTTAAGTATTTCTGATGGTCCAAGAATATTTGTCATGCCATAAAATTTCACTGTGATGGCTAATCTTGGTTGTGAACTTGATGCATTGTGTCAAAGAGGGAGCCTCACTGAGGAATTGTCCCATCAAACTGGCATATAGGCGTTATCTGTGGGGGCACATTCTTGATTGATAATTGATGTGGTGTGGCAGGGCCCGGCTCACTGTGGGCAGAGTTGTCCTAGTTGGTGGTAGCTGTTGGTAGGTGGGTCTGGGTTGTATAAGAAAGCAGGTTGGGAAAGCCAGTAAGCAGTGTTCCTCCATGGCCTCTGCTTCAGTTCCTGTCTTGAGTTCCTGTCCTGATTTCCCTCAGTGATGAACTTGACCAACTTCTCAGGGATGTTGGGTTGCCTCTGTTTCTCAGTGGACCCATGTCCTCTGGCCACACTGTGTTCAGGTCAGATATGGGCAACAGGTTAACCCTTTGCGCCTAAGAGCCAGGTTTCTAGTTCTTTCTGCTCCAGTGTAGTGTCTGCCCCAGCCCCAGCCCCAGCCCCAGCCCCACGCTTTCTGTTAAGTTCCCAAATCAGAAGGATCTATTTAAAATGCAATCCTAGCCCTAGGCCTACCACCTTCCCCTTGGCATGGACCACTTGGCAGGACCTTCCTGGAGGTTCCAAATCTCATTTGCATGTGGATTTTGCCCTCGAGCTCCATAAGGCTGCATCCATCTTGCATGTTACATTTCCAATATCCTACTTCCATCAGGGATTTGAGTTTTGCAACATCTCCACCTCTGTAGAATCTTTCTGAAAAGAACCGGCTGTTATCACCAGTCTTCTATACTTGGGATGGTCCCTCTCACCTGCTTCTTTCTCTAAGTAAGCACCATCTGTGCCAGCTGTTTTGAATCTCTGTCTCTGATGGCAGTTTCCCAGTGGCAAGTTCTTTGGTAGGGACCCAACACTAGGATAGTTAGTGCCACATAAAGTAACACTCCACAACCACCACAGAATATTTTTACAGACATAACTCGTGTCTTGTTTTAGGACCTTGAGGCTTTTCTAGAAGGTGCACCCATAGGTGGAAAGAACAGGAAGTAAATAGAAGTGAATGGAGAGTGTCCATCATCTTCTTCCACGATTTCAACATGAGACAACACAGGCAAGAGTGTTGGAGCTGTGCCACTGGCTGGCTGGGCCCTGAGGTAACATACTTCTTGTGCTCCATCTCCTCCTCTGTGATGTGCAAGCCATTGGCCCACCATTGTCAGGTTTGTGAGGACTATGCCATCATAGAGGTAGGTACTGCGGGAACGATCATGCTGTAAGGAATTTGAGCTGAAGATTGTCAATGTAGGTAAAAGAGATGATTGATTATCCCAGTTTCTGGTAAGTCAATTTGCACTATATTTGTACTGCAATAGATATCAATGTCAAAGGTATTTTCATGCTCTTAACTTCTGGTTATTTAGATATAACCAAAATACTTACTAAAAATACCTACTAGTAGTTGTCATGGTTCCACACACTTGCAATCCCAGCACTTGGGAGGCTGAGGCAGAAGGATCCTGACTTGTAGGCCAGCCTGGGCTACATAGAGTATTTGTGGCCATGTACAAATGAGATTTGGAACCTCCCAGAGATGCTGGGTGAACTGGAACAGGACGCTCCTGCCAGTGGTCCATGCCAAGGGGAAGGTGGTAGGCCTAGGGGTGGGATTGCATTTTAAATAGATCCTTCTGATTTGGGAACTTCACAGAAATACTCACAATATAGCCACTGGTGTCAGCATCTCAAAATAACAACAACAACAACAACAAACTACTATTATTAAAAGAAAATTTTCTGGTTTTAATTATCTATGTTTATTTTTACTTTTTAAGTTTTATATCCTTGAAAATAAAGACACCCTTTAAAGTACTTTAATTAGCTCTCTCTCTCTCTCTCTCTTCCTCTCCTTCTCTCTCTCTCTCTTTGCTTTCGAGTAACATAGACTGGCCTAGCTTTGTTTACAATGGCTCTGAGGTTGAACTGGTATCCTTATGGTTGCAAGGTCAGCAATTTACCAAACATGCTATCTTCCCATTCTGGGCGTAGCCTTTCAGCACGACAGGGAGAGTCAGAGATCAGCAGAGCCCTTCACAGCTATATGATTGATTCTGTGACTGTGATCAAACTGTGCAAACCATCAAACCTTAGTTCCTTCACCAAGAGGGAGCCAGTAGGGCCCAGGTATGGCAGGCTATATGAGGAGGAGCTGTGTCAATGGGCTAGGGGCTCAGCACAGTGCTTGGCATTCAGTAAGTGATTAACATTTAGCAGCTGCCACTGGTGTTAGCAGAAATGATAACTTCACTAAGTGAGTGATACAATCCCTCACTAGAGCACATGGAATAACTCAGAAACAGTCTAGAAGCCTGGAGAAAGACAAGGCAGATGGGCCAGTAGCAAGAATGGGAATGTCTGCCATGAGACTTCTCTATTGCTCTCACACTTCACATGCTGGAAAAGCAATATGTGTTCAGTAGAAACCTGATTTGGGGTTTTGATCTTTTCCTGGGTCATATCATCTCTGGCTACAGGTAAGTATGTGACCAAGAAGGGGACATCAGCATACTGCATGGCTGAATATGAAGTTAGGTGGGGTAGCTGTATTTGATGCATTCTCCACTTATGATGGGCTGTTAGGCGGTGACCTCATCATAAGTTATGGGGCATCTACATAAAGTAGGATTCTCTGGGCACAGAAGCCAGATCCAGCTTCAGACCAGTGAGTTAGTTGGGGGTTCAGCACGACTGGGAGGTAGATCAGTTGGTAAAGCGCTTGCTTTAAAAGCACAAGGATGTTAACTCAGTTCTGAGGACTCATATTGAAGGTGTAGGGGGCATGAGCTTCTAATCCTGGAGCCAGGGAGACAGAGCCAGGAGCATCCCTGGAGATCATTGCTCAGGAAAACCAGTCTGCCTTGGACCAGTGAGAGACCTCCCAAAAACAAGATGTTTGGCTCCTGAGGAATGACACTGGGGGTTGACTGCTAACCTCCTCAGGCATATGCACACATATGAACACACACACACACACACACACTCTCTCTCTCTCTCACACACACACACACATACACACACACACACACACACACACACACACACACACACACACACACCAATAGAGAGTCCATCACAAAAGGTCAGGGCAAGAGGAAGCTTGGTCTTAGGATGCATGAAACCAAGGACAGGGAAGAGGGGGCCTTGTCTGAGTCCATATCCTCTCCATCTCTTCCTCTTTTTGACCCTGCCTTTGTCTCTTTCTCTCTCTGGTTGCCTCTCCCTGTCTAGACTGCATATACATAGCACTGGTGCTCAGAGTTCCCTGTAGTTGCTGTGTCCTCCTGATGCCCCAGGCCCTGTGATAGACCACTAGATGGTCTGGGATAAGAGGAATCAGTTGGGAGGGGACCATGGTGGGCTGGCCCCAGGGGTCATGATAGACTCTGATGGTCAAGCCAGGACTAAGCTGCCCAGAGGCTCACGAGAACTAGGCAATGTACATCGTGGCCCAGAGGCTCATGGGAACTAGGCAGTGGACACTATGACCACATTGGTGATGCTAGCTAAATGCTGTCATGGAGAAGCTCTGGGCCAGGCCCTGTTATAAGTACATCAATTGCATTAATTACTTCAGAAATCATGATCATGAACTAATCATGGTTTTATTTCCAAGGGACAGGTGAGAAAAGCCACCCTCAGAGAGGTGGCGTAATGTCCAGATCAGTATATGGAGACGAGCTTAGAACTCAGAATGGCTGACTCCAAGGTTCAGGCTTCCATGCATGGTGAAAGGATGGGCCTCCCTCAACCTTCTTTCTGACCTTAGCTTGGCTTCCCAAGACTGAGGCCACCTTGAGCCTCTGCTGTGCACATTTGAACAGTCAGCTTGTGCGCTGCTCTTGCCTTTCAGTTAACTTTACTCAGATCCTGCTTCAGCTATGTCAGCTGCCAACTGCAGGATCCACAATCACAGAGAGCAGCTGTTTCACAGCCAAACTAACTGTCTGGCAAACCTGCTAATTTAAAGGAAATGACAAGTTAACTATGGTGTGTGTGTGTGTGTGTGTGTGTGTGTGTGTGTGTGTGTGTGTGTG
>CAJQZJ010033670.1:928525-960710 GCA_907164525.1 Lophiomys imhausi | reverse complement strand
GTGTGTGTGTGTGTGTGTGTGTGTGTGTGTGTGTGTGTGTGTGTGTGTGATGTCATGAGGCACACATAGAAGTCAGAAGACAGCTTGCAAGAATCAATTCTCTCTTTCCACCGTGTGGGTGGTCTGGTTAAATTCAGGTCCTTACCCCATCTCGCCTTAAGGGAAATCCTGGTTATAGATTCTGCAGTGTGCTCCTTATCTGGCCTTGATCTTGCAATCCTCCTGCCTCACAAACTTGTTTTTTTGAACTGCGGTACAATGCGCATAGACAAATTTGCTCTCTTACCCACTTGAAGCACACAGTTCAGCAGTGTTTAGTTCATTCACTGTGTACCCATCACCACAACTCTTCCCTGAATATTTTTATCATCCCCTAAAGAAAACCCTTTATTTATTAAGTACTAAGCAGTTGTTCCCCTTTCTCCTGGCTACACTTCCTGAGATCTGCTAATCTTTTGGTTCCACTGTTTGCCCATTATGGACCATTCCTGTGCATGAGTTTTTGGTTTTTTTTTGGGGGGGGGTTGCCTTCTTTCACTTAGTTTAATTTTTCCAAGTTCATCCATGTGGTGGCATTTATCAGTAGTTTATTCTTTTTGAATGGCTAATAATGCTTCTCTGAATGGATATACCATATTGTGTTTACTCATCCACAAATTCATGGGCAAATGAATGAGTAGTTTCCAGCTTTGGCTTTGCTAACTAGTGATACTGTGACAATTCACAGGAAAGTGCTTGTTCAAATACCTTTCTCAAATTCCTTTGATTATATGCCTAAGAGTACATTGCCCATTCATATGGAAATCCTATATTTATTTGTTGATCCACTGCCAGACCTTTTCCCACAGCAACATATGAGGGTTCTGACCTCTCTGCATCTTCATCTCTAGCAGAATGAGTTTTATTATAACAACAGGAAGAGAAAAAAAATCTGAATTATTTAGGCTTCATTTATTTAATGGGATTCCATTAAAACAAGAACTGGAAATAGGTGGGTATTTTAATGCAAAATACATCACAACTTTTTAGATTTGTGAAAAGCAAAGGTTGTTTAACACATGGGGATAAATTTGGTCATTACTTTGTATCTATGAACCATATAAATAACAAGATCATAAAATCCATGGAGCTACTAGTGGCTGTGCCCTGGGATATGATTCATCGGGCATATTTTTCTATAAATATAGCACAATAGCCCATCTCGAATGACATCTGGACTCATCTGCATAAAGTGAGCATCTGAGGTCATATCATTCTCACATCACTTTCTGTGCTCCATCTGACCCATAAAAGCAGAAGTGGGGTGCTTCTGAACACATTAAGAAATTTTATGCATGTATTCTATTTTTTTTATTTTATATAAGTACTTTATTTTTTTTTCTTCAAGTTACATCTCAGTCACAAACCCTTCCCTATTCCCCCTTCCTGTCCCACCCTTCCTGTCCCACCCTTCCACCCTCTTTCCCCCCAACAGCTTCCCTTTTCAATCCAACAAATGGTTCTTTCTTATAACAGTAAATTCTATACAAAACAGCAGAATTAAATATGCCACATTTATGAGAGTTAATTGGCCCAGTATACCTTCCCAATGTCCAGTTCATACATATTTGGTCCCTGACTTTAACCTTCTACCTTCTAACCATCTCCATGAGTTTAAAGTTCTATAACTCACTTAGCTTTCATACTAACTTGCATCACTATTATAACCATCTTCTTAGATCTAGAATGCCCTCTTGATTCCTAAACAACTCAAAATTTAGCTATGAGACTCAAGCTATCTATTCTTCAACCACTTCAGAGAGCTGAGAAGGATAAATATATCTGATTATATAGCAAGTGCAGGGCCTGCAACTTCCAATACTAAGAAATGACAAACCAGTGACTACCTGGACAGTTCCCATTTTCTCTCCATACATTCCAGCATCAGTCTTCAGCCTTTTGGTCCTGTTTCTCTGACAGACATTTATTGTAGAGCAGGGATTATGAAGGACTAACCTACCCTGTCTTGGCAGAGCTAGGCTGTCGACTTCCTTGCTACCAAGTTTTGTCCTTTTTGGACAGCAGTCTGTCTGCAGTTGAAGCAAGGAGTTTTTACATGCCAAGAGATAGGCTTGCCACTAATTCAACCATCTCACACTGGAGATTCTTCGATGCTTATCTTCTACTTGGAGTAGAAAAGGGGGTGCTGTCAGGAGCTGATATGTCATGATATAAAAAAAAATCTTAATTTAAGACCACATCTTTGAATGCCATATTCTGCAGATCTCTTGGGGTTTTTGAAGATGCCCTATCTATCTCTTGTATTTAGATAAGCAAATGTTGCTTGTCTCTTAACAACTTGATTACTGAGTAGCTTAGAGAATATCTGTGATAGACTGTCATAGTAGCTAACAAGGTGACATGCATGCATGACTAGGAGTTTGTTTTTCTTAACTATCCTAAACAGTTTAAGACGGTTGGTATCAAGAGGCCAGAGCTTCACATTTCATTTTTAAGTATCTCTAGGTACGATACCATTAGGAAACGTTACCTTTAATTTTGTATCAATATACAAAGATCTATTCAAATGTGGCTAAATATACTCTTAATTTTGTATCAATATACAAAGATCAATGCCTATGTGGCCCAATACAATCTTAATATTGTGTCCATTTACAAGGGTCAATACCATTGTGGCCAACTATAATCTTAATTTTGTATCAATATACAAATATCAATACCGACGTAGTCCAATACAATCTTATTTTTGCACAATAAACAATGGTCAATACCACTTTAGCCAAATATACTAGTAATTTTGTATCAATATACAAAGGTATAAGGGCATATCCAATAATCTGACCCTTCTTCTTGGTCCTTCCTGTGCTATGTCTATGTCTCAATTTTTCTCAAGTCTGTGCATTCCTACATAGGAGATAAAGAAGGATACAGAAAAGGGAAAGAAGGAATACCCTGGGTCTAACCTCCAAAACCCATTAAACAGGACCATTTAACAACTTGTAATCTCTTCCCCTAAATAACAGAGTTTTCAGTTGTCCTTCAAATAACCAAAAAGGGGGGGGGCGAGAAACACCCTCCCCACCCTCTGGGTATGGGACGTCGCTCTCTTAAAATGACTTCCTGCTGATTTGGGTCATAGTAAACCTGTTTGGGGCCTGAACCAAAATGGAAAAATGGTTAAATACAATAAACCAAGTAAACTGGGTTTTATGACCTCATTTCCTAACCTCAGGTAGGGAGGAATAGTGTCTGTGGCTCTTCAGTCTCTAATCCATCATGTGCTGTAAGAACAGCTTTATTTTTTAAAATATTTTATTTTAAACCTTTAGTTGAGGGGTTTATGGGGCAAATGGAGAACAGTGTGTACAACTTCCCAACCTATCTATCTGACAAGGGATGGTGTGGAGTGCCGTGACCTTTCTCTTTCATCCCTTTATTTATTTGTTCTTATATGCAGAGATTAACGCCACTGTCATAGTGTAGTGGTTTAAGTGAGAATGGCCTCCATAGGCTCATATATTTGAATGCTTGGTCCACAGTTGGTGGAAGTGTTTGGGAAGGATTAGGAGGTGTGGCCTCGTTGGAGGAGGTGTGTCACTGGGGGTGGACTTTGAGGTTTCAAAAGCTCATGCCACTCCCTGTAAGCTTAATGTCAGCCTCATGCTGGGAGATCAAGATGTGAACTCTGCTACTGTTCCAGCTCCATGCCTACCCGCCTGCTGTCATGCTTTCTGCCATGATGGTCATGGAATCTAGTTTCTTAGAACTGAGATTCACAAATTAAATACTTTCTTCTATAAGTTGTCTTGGTCATGGTGCTTTGCCATGACAATAAAAAAAGTAGCTAAGACACATGGCAATGAACTGACCCCCATGGATTGATAGCTTCTGGTGTGTTTCATGAAGTATAATGACCGAGGTGTGTGGGTGTGTATATATGTGTGTGTGTGTGTGTGTGTGTGTGTGTGTGTGTGTATATATATATATATATCAGTAGGTAGTTATATTCTCATTTTTTGTGAGCCATGGATTGGGATATGGGACAGCTCAGTTCTGCTCTGCAGGGACTGGGCTGCATCTGGGGTAACTTGGATGAGGGGGTGGATGAAACTTTTCAGATGACATATGGCTGGATTCCTTATATCTTCTGTATGCTGTATCTTCTGTCATTAGAATGTTCTAAATGTTGGGTTTTAAAAATTTATTTATGTGTTTGTGTGTGTGTATCTGTGTGACTATATGCCATATGTGTGTGCCTACTTGTAGAGGCCTGAATAGGCATCAGATCCCCTGGAGCTCTACAGACAGTTTTGAGCAGCTAGACATGGATGCTGGGAACTAAATTTGGTCCTCTGCAAGATCAGAAAGTTCTCTTAACTACTGAGCTGTCTCCGTAGCCCTGCCAGATAGTTTTCTACCTACCTATCTGTCACCTGGGATGGATGAATGGGTGGACGGATGCATGGATGGGTGGGTAGGTGGGTGTGTTTATTGGTGAGTGGGCGATTAGGTGTGTGTGTGTATGTATGTGGGTATGTATGTATGTATGTATGTATGTATGTGTGTATGTATGTGTGTGTGTGTAAATGGGTAGTTGGGTAGTTGGATGGAAAGGTGGGTGGATGGATGGATGGATGGATGGATGGATGGATGGAGCTAAAAATTATATATGTGTATATGTATGTGTGCATAGGTGCATATGTGTACAAATGTATACACACACATATATATATCATACTTGTTCTAAAATTTTTAACTATATTTATTGAGTGTATGTAGGGTAGAGGGTTGCACATGTCAACTGAATGTAAATAACAGGATTCACTCTGTTTCCCTACCTTTTTAAAGATCACAGATCCTTGCTGTCTGTTAAACACAGCTGAGTATAAACCTGTCAGGTTTCTTAGCTATTACAGCAAGAGGATGCTTAGTGTCACTTGCTGCCTTTGCCTGGAAGTACCGTCTCCCAAGCCCTGCTGCTGTGTGTTAGAATTTGCTGATGATTTCCTGGACCCTGTCAGACTCATGTTCATGTGGCAGTTCACTGAGAATGCCTGGAAGCTCTCCTTTGTTGGCATAATAAGTGTAGGTTTGTCCCAAAAGTTATGGGTAATTCTATAACAAAAGAAATTTTATTTTAAGGAAAGGTAAAGGAATGAGTTCACATATTTCAGAAGAAATTAGTTCTCTGATATTCCATGTGTTTGAAGCAGAGCAGAAAACAGATTTAAAAAAACAAACACCTCTAGGGGCTGCATGTGTTTGCCAGACAAACATGAGGACCTGTGTTCAGATTCCCAGCACCCGTTTACAAAACTAGGCATGGTGACATGTGCCCACAATTGTAGCACTGGGGAAGCAGAGATGGGGAGGCCCTGGCAGCCTTGAAGACCAGCTAGTCCTGCTACAATGATGAGTTCTACTTTCAGTGAGAGACCCATTCTCAAGAAAGAAAAGATGGAGAAAGTTAGGGCAGTATCTATATCAACCTCTGGTCTTCACTCTTACTTACATACACACACTCAAACTTGCACAAACCCACACATGCATACACTCACAGACACTCAAACACTAGCACATACATAAACACATACATATATTCACACAAACACACACACACCTCTGCTCTTACTAATTTCATAGGAGAGAAAGTACAGGATATCTATACTACAACCAATGCACCAAAGGGAACATGGACATAGACTTTTTTTGTTTGTTTCCTTTTTTAGTTTTCTCTCCCTGGCAATGAGACTTTTCACTGGTGGTGCTGCCTTGTAGGCCCCCAGTGTATGAGGAGGCTCTTGGCTTCTGAACTGGGGTGGGGACTGTTATGTAGGGACACTCCACTCCAGAGGAGTGGGATGGAGGAGTTAAGGGGTAGGGGGTGGGAGGGCGGGGCTGGGAAGGGGAAAAAGAGGACAATATGATGGAGATGTAACCTGAAGCAACAAATAAATAAATTTATTAAAAAAAAGAAAGAGGCAGTCAGAATAATAAAGTCAAATCTTAAACTCTCTAACATGTCAGGTGGTTTGTGGTGTGGTAATGACTGAAATAGTGGTCCTTCCACAGCTCTGATTGGAAAACATGGCCATTGCGCTTTCTTAAACTCTAACAGTGAGGCCATCTGCTTAGAGAAAAAAGAGCCATCTGAATTATCATAAGTGTAAATCTAGCATAAGGCCATACCCAGGTGTCCCGTGATTTCTGGTTTATAAATACTGACCACAGAGATACATCTATGGCACACAGCTAAGTCTATCCTGTTCAACTTCCTAGGACAACTGGGTGCCCCATTAAGTTGATTCCACATCTGGTGTTTTGCTGGCAAATGTGTCCTCAAGAACTCTATATATTTTGGGTTAAGTATTTGGTTGGTGGTCAGCAGACACAAACTGATAGATGTTTACCTGTTGAAGAAATTCAAGTTCTTAGCACTTATCTGGTTGATCTCTTAGGTGTACATCTTTCTATTGCCTTGAAAATGGTGAACCAGTTTCTCACTGAATGTTACCAGTTATGGGACTGGGGAGATAGGTCAGGCAGTAAAGTGATTGTTTTGCAAGTATGATGGCCTGGGTTTAACCCCCAGAACCCAGGTGTCTTAGATTCATTTTCTGTGACTATAATGAAATATCCTGGCAGAAAGCAACTCAATGGAGAAAGAGGCTGATCCAAGCTTAGAATTCCAGGTTACGGTCCTTCACTGAGGGGAAATCAATGCAGGAACTTCAAACACCCAATCCCATCACATCCATAGTCAATAGCAGAGGGAAATGAATGCATGCATGCTCGCTCACTTGCTGGCTTGTGCTCTCATACAGCGTGGGACTTTCTGCTGAGGGAACGGTTTCACCCACAGTGAGATGGGTTTTCTCACCTCAAGTAAGACCACCCCTCATAGCAGGCAATGCAGACAATCCCGCACTGAGACTCTTCTCCCAGGTGATTCTAGGTTGTGTCAAGTTGCCACTTAAAGCTGACAGTCACACCAAGTTAAAAATCAAACTAATGCTGGTTTTGGTGGTACACACTTGTAATCCCAGCAGTTGGCAGTGGGAGACACTTACTGGGATGCACGCACACACACGCACACACACACACACGAGTTAATAGTACCAGTTTTACATTTCCTTCTTTGTCTTTTCACAGCTGTGCAGTCACTGCACACCCTAAATGACCAGATTTCTCACTTCATTGTCACCAAGTCGAAGGCACTGGAGGAAGACGATGATCCCTTTCTACCCACAGAGAAGGAGACACTGAAGAACTCTATGATATTGATGAGACACCTCATAATGGATGCCCAGGTACAAAGATTGGTGGTGGGTAGTCCAGAGATGTCCAATGTGTTGTCATTATGACGTGACAGTGTCATCTAAAAAGTTCACACTCAAAAACTGCACATCCGAGTTACCAAAAAACAGTGAAACTATCTAAAAATTCTCATCATGTTTTATGCAAGCTTATGATTTTATGTTGGGTCTCATTCATGGCTGTTGTTGGACACAGTTGGGCATGCATTTAATGGATTTGGGATTACCTTTTGGGCTTTTCTTAAATGTTTTGTTTGGGGAATAAGCTACCCAAGGATGTTCACTATCAAATCAATTGCCAGCCACCTTTGCCATAAACTACCCTAAGAGATGCTCTGATACAGCAAGGAATGGGCTTTTCGTTAGGTCTTACTGTGTTTTTTAAACCAGAGTAATGGAGCTTAAAAATAATGTATGAATTCTCTTGGAGAATGGAGCGCACCTCTCATTAGTCTTGGAAAAGAGAAAGAATACATTTACATACAAACTTGGAAGGTATGAAAACTGGCAAAGGTGTCAGCGTGGAGCAAAGCCTGGTCCAAAACTGCATTTCTGAGTAGCTGATAAATATTTAAGGGCATCTGGTGTACCCCCTAGTAAATGAATCAGCATTTAAAAACACTAGCAATGAGTATGCTGCAGGGGGATTTGCCTATTGTTGAGATGTTGTTTCTCAAGGTTTCTCCTCATATGCTGTTTTATTGAAATATTTAAAAGTAATCTTTCTTCTCCTTCTGGCTTTGTTAGTGGGTCTCTCCAGATATGTTGATGGGCAAACACCAGGTGTTTTAAGAGCCTGATGGCATTTTTCTTTGGTTAACGCAAACTGCTCTAGAATTTATTGTCACTTCTGTCCCTTGGGGATCTGGAAGTAATTTTAGGAAAACATCTCAGGTTTGAGGGTTTCTTGTATGAGGTGTATCCGCAGCTTTTTTCTGAAGCTTGTCTTCTGTTGAACAAATGAGGTCAGGATGGTCTATGGTTCCCTGCCTGCTGCTGTGGGTGGGAGAGTTTTGAACTGTGGTCTCTCTCTGTGCTTTTGTTTCTGCCAGGAGGATGCTTTCTATTTTATTTTCTTTGATCAATCTGGAAACCTGGATTTCATCTCACCAGGACTGTAGTCAGCTGGGGCCTGTCTACGTCCCCACCTGTCAGTGTCTGAAGCTGCCCCATGGGATCTAAGCCCCTCCATTGAGGTGCCCCAAATTATGCAAAGCCTTTCATTTCAACTCTTATTCTTCCAGCCCCTCTTTTTAGTAAGCAGCCATTCAGCTTCTCCTTCCTTTCTAAGCCTGTCTGGGGGAGGGAAAAATAAAAAGGCTTCTAAAGCCACAACAGCCAATTTTAAGACTTGGGGAAAAAAGGGAAATTTAGAGCAATTTCCTGAATAAAGAAAGTAAATTGTTCCTGAAAGCACAGCTTTGCTCAATGCCTGGACCCAATCCGATAGCTGACATTGCAGCTCAGGGAACTGTCTAAATGAATCCCCAAGGAGAGTGTGTACGTTCTAGTTTGCAAAATCTCAGGGAATAAAAGCCTCCTCGTTTCTTCTTCTCATATGAATTTACTCATGCAGAGCGCTGAACTTTTAAAGAACCTTTAGCATCAGAGGGAAAACTGGCATTGTAATTGAAGGGCAGGGAGGAGTGAGTCCACAGCATAGTGAGGTAACTAGAGATCACAACAACTCTGAACACATTATTATTATTATTATTATTATTATTATTATTATTATTATTATTATCACTTTGGTGGTTTTAGGTGGAATCTCACCAGGTAGCCCAGGCTGGCCTTAAACCTACTGTAGTAGGGTTACAGGCATACAGCATCACACCTGATGAATCCATTGCCAATTTTATTAATAATTAGAAGAGAGAAGATGATAATGCCTCAGCACAATGGAGTGCTTAGGAAGCTAGGAATAATATTTACCCCAATTTGGGCTATACACACTGTACCCACATGAATTACCACCCTGTACACCAGAAACACATACCATTACAATATGTCAATCAAAACCATCTTACATTGCTTAAGATGATTTCTTATTAAATGTTGGACTGGCATCTTGAATCCTCTGTGGCATTGGTAACCACATTTCTTTCTTTCTTTTTTCTTCTTCCTTTTTTTTTCCTTTAAGGAGTTAAAGTATCCCATCTCAAAATGTTGTTCTTGGGTCAGAATATTTTACTGTTTCATTCTCTACTGTTCCTGAATTGACACAAATAGAATGTTTTCATTTTCATAAAGTAAAGCAGAATTTTGTGGTTCTTCCAGTCCTACACTCTAAAATCAAGGTCTCTAGGAAAATTGACCCAGGAAGTGGGTCATGTATTGCTCTATGGTATCTGGGCACACTCTTGTCTCGGGCCTCTTTCTGTTTAGAGATCATTAGCTAATAATCTTTGTCTTTTAGACAAAGGGATGAAGTGGGCTGTACTTAGTTTTAAGATCTCATCCTTGTAGCTTTTCTTCCAAACTCACTAACTTTCTGAACGTTTTGCTGAAGTCATATAAAAGTGTAACCTGCTAGTCCCCTGGGTTGCAAAAAAAATCCCTGGACGTTTTTCTTCCAGCCTAGTGCCATCAATTTGTTATGATGGTAGGGGAACTGGAAATTTGTGGCTGGCTGGGGTAATAGGTTTTGTTTTAAAGATTTATTTTATTTGTAATTATGTGTATGTGTGTCTATAAGTGGTTATGTGCACATGAGTGCACTGTCTGCAGAGGCCATAAGGGGTCGTGAGATCCTCTGGAACTGGACTTACAGGCAGTTGTAAGCCTCATGACGGGCTCTGGACATTGAATTTGGGTCTTCATTGAGAACTGTAAATATTCTTAACTGCTGAGCATCGCTCCAGATCTAAAATGTGGTTTTGAGTTTTGTAGCAGGCATCCACTAATGCATTCTTTTTAGTGAGACTCTATTGAACACCCTCTTTTTTTTTTGGTGAAATTCATTTATTTTCCATCTGTTTTTAAACACTGCTTCCTATCTTTCTCCCAAACAGAGAGAAATGTATTTATTTATTATTCTAAGCTCAATGGTGGAGGATCAAAAAAATGTTAGTGTACCCTGCACACACATCCTTCCATAGTCTCTGTACTTTATGATATATCAATGAATCAGTCGTAGGTTTGCATTTTATGGGACAAAAGATCCTCAGAGAATAAGCCACATGCCATGACTTGCTGGGCTTCTTAAGTCTCTTAGTTCAGTACACACAAGGCTCTTAGTAGTATTTGATTATGATGAGATTCTCTGACATCAGCCACACATTGAATGAAGCTAGGAAAAAGAAACAGAAGTCTTGAAGAGAACCCAGAGGCTGCTTGGAGAGTGCATGCTTACAAGGCATAATGGATTCAAGTCACATCTGTCTTGGAGGCAATAAATCCTTCTTAGGAGAATGTCAAAGGCAAACGCACCGCTGTGCTGTGAAATTCCACCTCCGAGGATTATAAAACAGTATTCACAGAGAAGACACATCCCCTAGTGTAATGGGGCTGCTAGCGAAAACTGGCAGACCTGACAACCTGCCCTAGAGACTGAAACATCTCTTGGGAGTGAAGGGGTAGGGACCGGGCATCCCAAGAGGAACACAGTGATGCATTCATTCTGTAACTGTTGCTTTGCTTGGTGGTGGTGGGGGGGTCTATGAAAGAAGCAAAGAGAAGACCCTCTACTTGCATTTTGTTGCATCTTTAGTCTGCAGCCCCCCCCCCCCCCCGCTCAATGAAATAACCTATTCAGATGGCATTTGAAACCTGATCTGGTGTTTTTGTATTCCTGAGAGCCTCCTCTAAACCCAAAATGCCAACTCAGCCTCGTAAGTGATTAGATTCATAACAGCAAAAAGGCAATTCTTTCTGGGAGAGATTAATTCTTTTCCTCGCACTGTGCGACTCTGCATGCAAGAGGGGTCGATTACAGCAAATTAAATCTCCTAACAGCAACTCTGCCCCCTCCCACTGAAGGCTTTTTGGGTCATTGTTTATTAAAGGAGAAGCCATGCCTGGGGAAACAGGAAGGAAGATGGCTGGGTTCAAAGTTAGGACTTACTGTTGGAGGCTGAGTTCTGAAGGCTGACCAATTTGTGTGCACATGGAAGACTCCTGCTGGTCATGGGGTAGAAACTGGCTGAGGGAGGGTCTGTGTTCCATTGCCCAAGAGGATGGTCTCCCTACTTAAAACTCTGGGGACTCATTTTAAGAGAGGATGCACTATAGGACATCCCCTTCGTGCAGGTCCATGTTTAGGAGCCAAGTAAGTAAACTTTTCAAAATAAAAGCAAGCCACCTGCATGGCACCTGTAAGCAAGTCTGCACTTGAATTGTCTTGTTACTTTTCTGCTACTTTGATAAAATAACCTTTTCAAAAAAAAGTAACCTAAGGGGGAAAGGATTTATCTTGGCTCATTTCTAGCAGGATACAGTCGTCCATCACAGTGGGGAAGGCATGGGAGCAGGGGCATAAAGTCAGCCTGTCACGTTGCAGAAGTAAAGCAATGACAGAGAGTGGAGGTCAGGCTTTAAAACCTCAAGGCTTGGGCTGGAGCGATGGCTCAGCGGTTAAGAGCACTGGCTGCTCTTCCAGAGGTCATGAGTTCAATTCCCAGCAACCACATGGTGGCTCACAACCATCCATAATGAAATCTGGTGCCCTCTTCTGGCCTGCAGATATACCTGCAGACAGAACACTGTATACATAATAAATAAATCTTTAAAAAAAAAAAAAAAAAAAAAACCTCAAGGCTTGTCCCCTGACATCCACTTCCTCCTTCAAGGCTCCACTCCCTAAAAGGTTCCACAACCTTCCCAAGCAGTGCCATCAGCTGGAGACCAAGTGTTCAAACACATGAGCCTGTCTGTGGTGGGCATTTCACTTCAGGCCACAATGAAAGTCAGAGACCTGGTGGGAAAACAGTAAAGATGTGAATCCCTTGGGTTGTACTTTCCCCCCTCTTTATTTCTCTTTCCCTCTTTATTCTACCTTTCCTCTCAGTCTCATCCTTCTCCTTTGTTTCACTTCTCTCTTCTCATCTGTCTTCCTTTCTGTTCTCTGCATTGAAGCATGTGCCAAAGCCTTGTGTGTTTCTTTCCAAGCAGTAAGAACACAGCAGCAGGGGGCAGGGTGGTAAACAGGAGGAAAGCCTGGCACACACGAAGCAGGTGAGGCCCCTGCCACGATCTGGAATACAGTTTGTGGGGGGGGGCTTGTTTTTCTTCTCTCCTTTTGAGAGAAGGTTTAGCAAACTCCTGTGGAGGGACAGACCCTCCAGTTGGCTTCTGGCAGACTCAGGCTGAGTTAATAAGAATAAGTTGGCTAGGGTAGAGCCGTCTGTAGACTAGCCTCTGATGGAGAAGGACGGATTTGGACCAGAGACTTCATCAGCTCTTGCCAGTGGAGAGGGAGGTTAGCCCACCAGCTGCCATCCCCCTACAGTGAGAAGACCTTGGGAGGCAGGCAGGCTACGCATGTCACAGAGGCAACCTTCAATTTGACTCCTGTTTCCAACACTTTTCATGCCTGCAGGTGCTATTTTGTATCAATGCTACAGTCAGAGAGCATTGTAGTTATTATGAACATATTTATCTGGGGCTGATAAAATTGTTTGGTCAATTTTAAGAGGCAAGACAGTACTAAAGTGAAACTCTATGCTCTCAGACCCCAACAAGGTTTCAGGCTCCAAGAATACAATTTTCCAAACTCTCTAAGCAGAATATAAAAGGCACCCCAACCATCTCAGGCCCCTCAAGATATCTATTGTTATGTTAGCAAATAATGCCTTCCCAGATAATGCTCAGTTCCAGCATTACCCTTTCAGAGGTATTCAACCTTGTGAAGGCCATACAATGTCATCATCTATAAAGTCCGCACTATGCAATTGTCACAAAAACGTTGTCAAGAAAATCATGATGTTTCAAGATAGGGGGTAGAGGGTGGGAGGGCAGGCCTGGGAGGGTGTAAAGAAGGCACTGTGATGGAGATGTACCCTGAAGTAATAAGTAAACATTTAAAAAAATAACAAGTTTCCATGCTGTCTTAAAGGTGTGCTAGGATCTGAGTTAGAAAGGTATAAGGATTTTCTGTTTGTCATGTTTAAATTGAGATCAGAGAAGTGTGTGTGTGTGTTTGTGTCTTGGTGTGTCTTTGTGTTTATGTGTACACATGTGTGTTTATGTATGTTTGTGTGTATGTATGTGTTTCTGTGTCTTTGTTTTTATGTGTGGGTTTGTACACGTGTGTTTGTGTATATTTTTGTTTATAAACATGTTTCTGTGTTTGTGGATATATGTCTGGGTATTTGCATATGCTTATGAATATGTTTGTGTTTATGTATATGTTTGTGGGTTTATAGGTGTGTTTGTATATATTTGTATTTGTGGAAGTATTTGTGGTTTTGTCCTTGTGTTTGTGAGAGAAAGAGAGCTCTTCTCATGCTTTACTGAATGCACTTGTATTTTAATTTAGTTGTCTCTTTAGTATTACCCCATGAGGTAACTGAAAATAGATCCCCAGAGATGGTAGAAAAGATACAAATAAATTACTTATTCTAGGAATTAGCATTTAATTTAAAGACTATAAAATTTACAACTGGCCTCTCAGGAACAGAAGATCCTTTAATCCTTTGCCCACTGGTATCCACAGGGGAAGCAGGCAAGGATGCACCAGCAAGCAGACACATGGAAGGGGTTGGAGAAAGTTGTTTGCACTTGGAGGTTTGGACTGAGGGCTTGAGCGGCATCAGCAGCTGGGTGGAATCTGGCCAGCAGGCAGCTCTCCATCATGCACCTGTGTTAGGAACCTCACAGATGCATGCTGGGCAAGACATTGTTTCCTTGGCATCATGCATTCTGGAAATGTAAATTAATGGTGGTAGTAATAAGATGTAATTAGGGAGGTGATTTCATTGCCAGTACCATTTTCACCATAATGGAATTCAATATCAGGCTTTAAAAACTATCAACTATTTGGTATTATTCTTATGTGTGGCTCCTGTCCATTAGTCAGAAAATAGAGAGTTGAATAAATGCCATGTCGTTATAAGCCTAAAATAGGTTACACTCATAACAGCACTTATCCATTTCTTTATTGTGTGTACATGTTTATGGAAGTCAGAGGACAACTTGTGGGCCTCAGCTCTCTCCTTCCACTGAGGGATCTGGACGATCAAATTCAGGTGATCAGGTTTGGCAACAAGTGCCTTTCCCCACTGAGTCATCTCCCCAGCCTTAGAATCTTAATTCTTTTTTTTTAGTTTTATGTGTTTGAGTCTTTTGCTTTCATGTATGTCTATAACGTTGGGTGGAAATTATAATGAGACTTTCTTCAGACCACCAGCTCCCAAATAATGACACAGAGACTTTCTATTAATATGAAAGCTTAGTCTTAGCTTAGGCTTATTCCCAACTAGCTTGTATAACTTAAGTCCCACCTATGCTCTCCTGCTCTGTTCTTGGCTGTTCAGCTCTTTATTAAACCAATCAGAAGGTGTTGGAGGGAGTGTTTACAAAATATGAGGCAACCATAACAATAACAATATCAAAAGTCTGGCCTGTGATCAGATCTCTGTCCTTACAGAAATCAGCATTTAAATAATTCAAAGACATAGTGCGCAAAAAGATCGTCCCAACATATTTCTGTTCACTACATGCATGCCTGGTGTCTGTGGAGACCAGAAGAGGGTGTTGGATCTCCTGAAACTGGAGTTGCAGGTGATTATGAACCACGATGTGGGTGCTGGGAACTGAACCTGGGTCCTCTACAAGAGCAACAAGTGCTCTTAACAGCTGAGACATCTCTCTGGCCTCCAGAGCAGCAATTAAAACAGCTTTTGAGATATATTCATTTTTATTTTAGACGTATGGTTTTTGCCTACATGTGTATCTGTGTACCATGTGCAGACAGTGTGGTGACCTCTGTGGTGGTCAGAAGAGGCCGTCGGATCCCCTTAGAACTAGAGTTACAAGCCGGGCGGTGGTGGCGCACGCCTTTAATCCCAGCACTTGGGAGGCAGAGGCAGGTGGATCTTTGTGAGTTCGAGGCCAGCCTGGTCTACAAAGTGAGTCCAGGACAGCCAAGGATACACAGCAAAACCTTGTCTCGAAAAACCAAAAAAAAAAAAAAAAAAAAAAAAAGCCTAGGCAGAACTAGAGTTACATGTGGTTGTGAGCTACCATATAGGTGTTAGGAACTGAACCCAGGTCCTTGGTAGGTAATGAAGCCAGCCTGCTACATTCCTTCACTCTCCTGTCTCTGAGCAAAGCACACTTGAAAGCAGTTTAAAAGTGTGGTTGCTTTTGGCTACTCCAAGTTTTCGCTTCTCCAGTATTGGAAACAAAGTTTCTATTTGTGTCCTCTAGAATCCAAGGCACTTGCTTTTAAAATATATGGATGCTCTTTTAAAATTTAAATTTCTTTTGAGAATTTCAAACACGGTTCATTCCCACCCCTCTCTAGTTCCTCTTTAACTCCTCTTATGTTTCTCCAGCTCCCTGTCAAATTCATGACCTCTTCTTCAACTATTATTGTTTTACACACACATGCACGCATGCACTCACGCACACGCGCGTGCGCACACACACATGCACACATGCACTCACGCACACGCGCGCGCACACACACACACATGCACGCATGCACTCACGCACATGCGCGCACACACACATGCACGCATGCACTCACGCACGCGCGCGCGCACACACACATGCACACATGCACTCACGCACACACACACACACACACACACACACACACACACACTACAACCTGCTGAATCCATTTAGTGTTTCTCCTATGCATATGTATTTCTGGCTGAGTACTTGGGATTGGATAAACTACCAGGGGGCTCATCCCCAGTGAAGACTAATTCTCCCCCTTTTGGTATCAATTGACTGCCTGTAACTCTTCATCGAGGGGTGAGGCCTTGTAAGATTTCCCTCATTCATGCAGGCATGTCAGATGGTATATTGTCATTGTTCAGGTCTTGTTTAGGCAACAGTATTGTTGAGATTTCATGGGTACAGCTTTCCTGTCATATACAGAAGGCACTGTCTCACAACATATGTCCTTGGAGTCTTACAAGTTTTCTAACCCCTCCCCTTTTTTTTTTTCCCTGTGATGTTTGTTTTGATCTCATTGGCCAAAATGAGTCACATTAGCAAATCCAGAGGCAGTGGGGAAAGACATCACCCACCATATAATAAAAGAATGTCTTCAGATAACTGTTGTGGCTTAGGTATGGCTTTTCACCCAAGGTTCATGTATGGCAGTGGTTTTCAACCTTCCTAATGCTGTGACCCTTTAGTAGAGTCCCTCATGTTGTGGTGAACCCCCAACCATAAAATTATTTCATTACTACTTCATAACTATAGTTTTGCTACTGTTATGAATCATAATATAAGTATCTGATATGCAGGATACCCGACATGATATCCCCCCAAAGGAATCTCAGCCCACAGGTTGAGAACTGATGACTGATGTATAGCTTGGTTCTGCAGTGGTGTTTAATGTAGAGGTGGAACCTTTAGAGCTGGGGCCTAGTGGGAAATCACTGAAGCTTCTGCCTTCAGATGGGTTTGTTAGTCCTCCCTAGAGGAAGTTGTTATGAGAGAGCTCTCCTCTCCAGTCCCTCTGGCTTGCTGTCTCATCCTGTTGCTGTCTCCTTTTTCCATGTGTCTCTTTTACCCTACAAATGTCTGAGCTCTTTACATGCTATGCATCTCTAAGTGTTTTGTCACAGGCATGGAAAACGTACTGATACAGAGATCCTAGGATACTTCTGATCTGTTGGAAATGGGAATTTGAAACATACCAATCAGTGAGCTTCACACACATCACATCCCATTCACGAAAGTCTGTTCAAGTTGGTTTATTTAGAGGTGGTGAGATATGTTCTTTTGTTCCATACGCATGCCCAGAGGATGGAATGTGTTTGAACAGCTGGAGGATATGTTTCAAGAAGACTCTATGTTAGGCTTGGACAGGTTGATGTCCAACGAGGGTGAGAAGCTTGGGCTCATGATAAATCTGGAAGTCTGAGAAGTCATTAAAAGACTGTCAATCCCACTGGTAGGCAGAACCAGGTGCATGGCTAATTTGTTTGACAAATACTTCCCGAGTGTCTTATCAATTACTGAAAGCCATGGTGGTAAACATTTCAGAGAGATCCAAGAATTAATGTAGTGGAGGGTCGTGGTGTGCTTGCTCTGCTGAGTTTTTCACCTCCATTGTGTCAATTAACACACAGAGGAGGTGCATGTTAGCCCCACTTTTTTATGGATGAGGAAACTAAGGCCCAGAGGAAATATCCATGGTTTACATACCTGGCCACCCACAAGCTATGCTGGTTCAGTTGCAAGAGTGGCCAAGGGTTTGATTGGTATTTTTCTTTTTTCATTTGTTGGTTTGCTTGCTTGTTTGTTGCTTTTAAAAAAAGAATTTCTATGGCAGGTGTCTCTGAAGCCCTTTGCATTAGGTACAATGTGTTTCCCCCACCTATGGCCAAAACAATGTTCAATTCAGAGACATCAAAACCGCTTGAGTGCTTCTGCCTTGTTGAAGCCCTGACTTTCTGTGAGAGCAGGTGTGGTCTCATGGTAGAAGGGAATCATCCCCGCTGAGTCTCTCCTACATTTGCCACAGTGACAATGCCTGGGGAAGCAGCCAATCAGCTGAGCTCAGCCCAGCTCAGCCCAGGCTGGCAGCATCTCCAATCCCTGTAGACCTGAGAGATGACAAATGGCAGCTGTTTTGGGTCACCATCTCACAGCTTTTTACTGCAGAGTAAGGCCCAGGGAGAGGCTGGGGAATGGCCCAGTCAGGGAAGTGCTTCCTGTTTAAGCCTGAAGACCTGACTTCCATAACCAGAGTCCACATGAACAGCAGGACATGGTGGGGTGCTTCTGACTCCAAGGCCGGGCAGGAGGAGATAGAGAGTCCCTAAGACTCACTGACCAGCAGCCTATATTACTCAGCAAGTTCCCAGCCAATCAGAGGCTCTGTCACAAAAAAGTAAGGAGGATGGTACTTTGAGAAACAGCATCCAAGGTTATTCCCTGGTGTACACACACACACACACACACACACTCACACACACATAGTCACAGGCAGTCACTCTCACACTCACACACATAGACACACACACAGACATACGCATACACACACACACACACACAAGTTAGTCATATAAAACTTGCATTTGAAAATAGGCTGTTCGTATAGTTGCAGATAACCAAAGCCACCCTAATTTATTTATTTTTCCTTTAATCATTTTTTTAGATCTTTTTATTTTATTTTGCCTATGAGAGCTTTTCTTCCTTGTTTATGTGCCACCTGTGTGCATTGCCAGTGGACATCAGAAGCGGGTGTGGGATCGTCTGGAACTGGAGTCACAGTTGGTTGTGAGTCACCATGCGGGTGCTGGGAACTGAACAGGGGTCTCCTGCAAGAGCAGACTACTGGCTGAACCACGTTTCCAGCCCCAACTCGGATTTAAACAAGAACTTTTATGCTTTATTAAAAGTGGTTTAGCCGGGCATGGTGGCGCACGCCTTTAATCCCAGCACTTGGGAGGCAGAGGCAGGCGGATCTTTGCGAGTTCGAGGCCAGCCTGGTCTACAAAGTGAGTCCAGGACAGCCAGGGCTACACAGAGAAACCCTGTCTCGAAAAACCAAAAATAAATAAATAAATAAATAAATAGATAGATAGATAGATAGATAAATAAATAAATAAATAAAATACAAGTGGTTTTGATAGTTCAGGGAAGGCTTATAAACCGGACTGAAGTTACACGGGCAAGAATGCCAGTAGCTAGAAACAGCACTGATGCTGGACAGTAGAATTCCTTCCAGAACTAATTTCTAGAACCAGGGTAGCAAAAAGGGCCAGTCTCTTCTCTCACAGCAGTGGCTCCTTTGGGCGGCAGCAGAACCTCATTCAGGCAGAACCCAGGCTACCTTGGTGAGCTTAGCTGCAAGGGAATGTGGGAAATGTAGTTTTTAACTTTCCATAATCTGTAGTTCTAGGAGGTACATAGTTCTGGGCCACAGAAGATGAATTACAGGGTTGAGGAGATGGCTCGGTGAGTAAGAGCACTGGCTACGGAAGTTTTAGGACCTGAGTTTGAATCCCTAGAGCTCAGGCAAAAAGCCAGGTGTGGCCAAGTGCAAAAATGTAACCCCAGTGTTGTAGGAGGCAAATACAGAGAATTGCTGGGTTTTCCAACTGCTAGCCTCCCTCCAAGTCCAGACAGAGAGAGCCTGTATTAAAGGAATAAGGTGGAGAGTGAGAGAGCAGGAACCCCATGTCCTCCTCTGGCCTTGTATGTGCATAGGGGCTATACATCTTCACACATACATGTGCACATACAATACACCCCACGTACATACACTACAAGTGCACCCACACTAAAAATATTACAAATAAATAAAATTTAAAGGGAGAGATATGGAGGTAGGGTTAAGTACACGTAGAGCGAAAGACATGGTGGGAGACTGTCGTCTCGAGGCAGGGGATCAAAATGATGCAGCTATAAGCCGAGGAGTGCATGGAGCTACCAGAAACTCAGAGAGACACCAGAGACACATTTTCATTTGGAAACTTCATATGGTTCCATTGATGCCTCCATCTTAGTTCAGGACTCCTTGAGAGACTCTAAGCGGCTGCCTTTGTATTAAATGACTCATTTTATGGCCCTTTGGCATGGTGGCCACAAGGAAGTAATAATGCACTCTGCAGAGGCTGCAAGCCAGATAGGAAGATCTGTTTATTCCACGTGGTTCAGTGGTAGCACATGTCTCTTTTCTTACTTTGGTGGATTTAAGGTGATTGCAACTGAAACCCAATATGTTTGTTCTCCAAAGGGTTAACAGCTTTAGAGGGCTGTAGTCAATCAGGGTAAGTAAGATAGGGAATGGAGTATCAGGTGAGTGGGTGCCTGGGTACTGTCATATTTGCTGGTTGTGATACTTCTTAATACTTATTTATTTACTGTCTGTCTATTTGGTGTGTTTTTTTCTGAACAAGTGAGTGTACATCACCTGTGTGCAGTTCCCATGGGGCCAGGAGAGGGTGTCAGGTCCTATACAAGAATAGTAAACACTCTTAACCACTGTCACCTCTCTAGCCCTTCACTGTTCTTTACAAAGCTGATGCCAACACCAAGCATCATCCCCTGGTTTCCTGGTGTAATGGGAAGTCATCACCTGACTTTTGGGTTTTTTTTTTAATTTGTTTTCATTCATCACTACATCTACTGCCATCCTTCTCGCTCTGAAGCAAAGGGAAGCAAGCCCTTTCTCATCTGGGAGAGATTCCAGATGCATCTCATTAGAGTGGAGATGCACTTGACATTTCAGATCATCATTAGGGCTTCTTAATCAGACTCGGTTGAACTCGGGTACTCCAGTGGGCCGGTGGGGCAGCCAAGCAAGCAAAAATGGAGCAAGATTCGCTGGCAGGTGTTGCCCTTGGACACTGTCACCCTGCTACCCCAGGAGGGACATGTAGACTCTCTCCCAGGACCCAGCCTTTGGCTCAGAGTGACAAATCTTCTAACCATCTTCCAGCAGTTGTGCAGTGTATCACTTCCTCATACTGACACACACCCCTGTATAGCCAGCTTCATCTGACTGGCTCAGTGTCCTCAGTGCAGCCTCTCCAGTCATCCTTGGCCTTTGCATGTAGTGATCTGTGTCCCCAGCCCCTGTCCCCAGCCAGTGATTGTGAAGGCTGTCCACAAATGACCGTATTTGAATTTTAAAGAGAGAGAGTAGCTTTTTTCCTGAGGGTCCTGCCTGCTCAGAATGCCGGGATATCTCTGAGTAGAGCAAAAGCAAGGATAGCCATGGGGAGAGGAACATGGAGGACCGAGGAGAGCAAAGTGCCTCAGTCAGAGCAGCCAGGGAGAGCTGCAGGGGAGTGATGAAGGCATACCAGGATGGATCTGAGGTCAGTACAGTAGTGATGTCTCCCCAGGATGGAGACTTGGGGCTAGTGAACCTCAGCTGCTGAGTGGCTGCTTGCTTAGCCTACTCTAGGAAAGCCCTGATCATCCTCGCCTGGCTCCTCCAGGTTCTTTGGAATATTTTATTTGGGCCATTATTCCAAGGAGGCCCTATTAAGCTCTTGGCTCTGTTGGCTCTACTTGGACAATGGAATTAGGCTTCAGGGGATGATTCACTAAATTCCTATAGAAAAAGTTATGGGGTCTGGAGAGTTGGCTCAGTGATTAAGAACACTTGCTCCTTTTGGAAAGAACATGAGTCCAGCTCCCTGCATCCACATCTGGTTGTCACAACTGCCTGTAACTCCAACTCCATGAGACATGACACCCTCTTCTGACCTCTGTAGATACCTACATGCATGTGTGCATATATACACAAGACATACATATGCATAGATAAAAACATAAAATAAATTACAACAAAGAAATTTTTTTATTCTAGAAGAAAGCTCCTATTTTCCTATTTTGTAGGTTTTTTTTTTTTTTTTTTGGTTTTTCGAGACAGGGTTTCTCTGAATATCTCTGGCTGTCCTGGACTCGCTTTGTAGACCAGGCTGGCCTCAAACTCACAAAGATCCGCCTGCCTCTGCCTCCCAAGTGCTGGGATTAAAGGCGTGCGCCACCACCGCCCGGCTATTTTGTAGGTTTTTATGAATCTCTTATAGGTACATTCTAACTTTATTTTTTTTTAAATCATTTCAGTGTTCTAACGCATTGATTGACAAGATTGCTTCTTATTCATAATTATTGGCAGGTTTAGTCTTCCTGAGAAGTCACTGTCAGCTTCCCATTCAACTTTTTTCTCTAGCCTTCTTAGGAACTCCAACTACCCAGTGTCATCCTATGTGTTCCCCTATGTTGACAGCTGCTCAGATGAAGGAAGCCCAGGGAGAGAAGAGTGAAGAGACAGATGGGCTTGATGAGGCCAACACCAACAAAACCACAGCATTTTATGTCAGAAGTTTCAATTACTCAAATGACTCCCAAGAAAAACATCATCAGACATGTGAGAGCCACTAACAAAATGAGACAGAAATTTCAATGTGCATAAAAATCCCCTCATATCCAAGAACACAGTTACAGAGAATGTACACCAGGACTTTAAATAAGTGTAATTAATATCTCCAGATAGATGAGAAAGTAACACACCCAGAGGATATCCCAGGTCATTTGTGGACAGCCTTCACAATCACTGGCTGGGGACAGGGGCTGGGGACACAGATCACTACATGCAAAGGCCAAGGATGACCAGATAGATCAGGATAGAGGCCCTTCGTTTATCTAGTCTTTAATGCCAGCATTACTTTATGAATGTCTGCTAAGGGCTAGGAATAAAATCTGGATGGGAAAAATAAAATAAAACCAGTGACACAGTCAGCATGGAATACTCAGGGTTGTGTACAGTGGGGAGAAAGAAGGTGGAATGAGAGGCTTAACAGGTGCAGGAATTGAGGTGAGCATGGCCTGCCACACAAAACATCAGAGAGGGTCTCAAGGAAACAAAGGGGTATATAAGTCAAGAGCAGATTAATAGAAGGGATGTTCTAAGCAGATAGACAGCAGGTACCAGGGCCCTGAGTCGGAGGTGTCTTAGTATCCTGTTGCTGTGAAGAGACTCTCCATGACCAAGGAAACTTATAGAAGAAAGCTTTTAATTTTAATTCACAGTTTCAGAGAATCAGTCCTTTATGGTCATGGTGGAGAGGATGGAGGAATGTAGGCAGGCATGGCTTCACATCCTGATCCACAGGCAACAAGTAAGAGAGAGACAGAGAGAGACTCTGGGCCTTCTGAGGACGTTTGAAACCTCAAAGCCCACCCCCAGTGACACACCTCCTCCAGCAAGACCCTATCTCCTAATCCTTCTCCAACAGTTAGTCCACCAACCAGAGACCAAGAATTCAAATAGATGAGCCTACAGGAGCCATTCTTATTCAAACCACCACAGGAGGAAATATCAAGCTTCAAGTATTGATGAAGAGACACTGTGGTTGGCCAGGTTAATCAAGGGAAACAGTCTTAGAGAACACACAGAAAGAGTGAAAATAGGATCACTGAAGGCTTTGAGGGAAAGAGTCTGACTTTCCTCAGAGCTAGAGAAGAAGCCTGTGGAAGACTTGGTGTGAAGGAAGGATGTAAATGATTAACCATTCCACAAGGAAGAGTTTGGACTCTTAATGGAGTCAGTTATCCAAGGTGGAAAGAAAAAGGAAGAGTGAGGTGGTGTAATTGAGAAACAATGAGGTTCCATTACTCTTGAAGGTGCTGGTTTCTCAGCACCTTCTAGGGATCTTTCTAGAAAATGTCAACAAAAGGCAATGGCACACTAAACAACAAACTGGAGAAAGAAGTCAAGTGACAGCCAAGGTGGAAGGATAGAGAAGAATGTGTAGAGGGAGGCAAGGAGGTAGGAGAGGGTTTTAAGGATAGGATCCTCAGCCAGGGTCTGGGAGGTGTTCACCATGCCATGCAGGAGATGTCTTAGCAGACATGGGCAGTGGGAAGCCTAGGGCTCAGGACAAGAGCTGGTCTGTTGTGCACAGTTGTAAGACTCTGTGGGGTTTCCTAGGGAACTTGTGCGATAGAGGAGAGAAGCCACCCCAAACTGAGCCCCCAATGTAGTTACAGAGGCTGGGGGTGGGGGATACCAACAGGAGGAGCAGGAAAAGGCATTTACCCATATTTCCAATGTCACTCATCCTGTGCCACTCTCCCTTCCATGTCCTGACCTCTGTGGTAACATGCCCACCTGCAGGAAGAGCCAGTTGGAGGGAGGGGCAGAGGGAGCAGTGAGGGCAGGGATGAGTTAGTAGGAAATGCTGGCCCTTGGACACAAAAAGGCTTGTGTCCAGTTCCTGACCCACATTGACCAGCTATGTGACCATGGCCAGATGGTTCGATATTTCTGAACATTCAACTCTTTCCCTGTGAAATGGTTATTGAGATACCCATACAGGTGGACCCTTGGGAGATGGAGACTTGTCTGGCATATTACAGGACTCTGTAAGTGGTCTCACAATAGTAGTCATCTGACCAACACTGAAAAGTGTCAGTTTTATGCCAAGAGACATGCTTCTGTCTCTCTCCCCAGCACCAAGATTGCATGTGTACCACCACACCCAGGTTTCCCTCACTATTCTGGAATGGAATTAGGCTTCAGGGGACAATTCACTAAATTCCTATAGAAAAAGTTATGGAGTCTGGAGAGATGGCTCAGTGATTAAGAACACTTGCTCCTCTTGGAAAGAACCTGAGTCCAGCTCCCTGCACCCACATCTGGTTGTCACAACAGCCTGTAACTCCAACTTCATGAGACATGACACCCTCTTCTGACCTCTGTAGATACCTACATGCATGTGTGCATATATACACAAGACATACATATGCATAGATAAAGCATAAAATAAATTACAACAAAGACTTTTTTTATTCTAGAGGAAAATTCCTATTTTGTAGGTTTGGGAATGGGCCTCAGGTCCTCGCCTTGCATGGGAAGTACTTTATGGACTATGCTATCTCCTAGCCCTACAGTTGTTTTGCAATATGATTTGAAAGCTCATCTATTGCTCATCACAATGAAAAATTGAACAGCAAATGAAAACCCAATACAATGTGATCGGATAAATGAAGAACAGCTCGTGCCTAGAGTGGAATACTGTAGAGCCATTAAACACAGTTATGTAGATCTATGTTTATTGACATGGAAGCATGGCTGTGTTAAGCTGGAAAGTGAAACCAGGGCCAGGAAGACAGTACCCAGAAATAGTAACAGAGATGGTCTCTCAATGGTTACATCACATACTTTATCTTCCCTTTTAAGTTTTTGTGAAGTTGTACAGCAAGCCCGACTCCTTTCACAACTAGTAGGGGAAAGCTCTTCTCAATATAGAAAAGATGGGAAAATATTCATTCAAATTCAAGAGAAAAAGAGCACTCATATTTATTTTTTTTATAATGCTATTGTTGATTTTCTGAGGTCCAAGGATTTAGGATGAGCCTGGTACCATAAGAATGTCCTGCCCACAGTGAGGGGTCTGCAGAGTCTAAGCAATGTCTACCTCCACCCCTAAAGTCCCAGTGACCCAAAAGTTGAAGTCTACCGAAGCACCAAAGGTTGTTCTGAGAATCAGTGAGCTTTGGAAGCTCCCATTGTCCTGGAGAGGGCTACGGGCAGGGGTGTGGGTAACCCTAATGTAGCCATATGGGAAGACTGCACCCAGGATGGATGATGGCTTCCCCATGGCTATGGAGATGTTGACCTTTTCCTTAGTTTCCCCTGCTTTTTCTAGACAATGAGGTCTTGGGTGGTTAAGGCAGAACTGGATACAAATAGCTGGGAGGAAACAATGGATATTCTGGGGAGGGTCTGAAGACCCTTTCCACTCCTCCCTCCTCAGAATGTCAACAGTTAACATGCTCAACTCTGATGAGCTTTTCAAGCATGCTCAGCTGGTCTAATGAAGATGGCAGTTGTTTGGCTCAGAAGAATGTTATGGGTAACTCCTGGCTTGTTTGCGTTCTCAACTTCCCTGCAATGTCTGTATAACATATTTGTAAAATCAAGAAACCCACTTTGTCTAATGTGATTCAGGCTTCATGCTATGTGTACACATGTATGTGCTTTAGACATGTATCCGCTTTAGACACATATACTGCATCTTACCTCTATTCAGCATATTGAGAATTTTTGCTTGGATTTATGTGTATGGGTGTTTTTCCTGCATGTCTGTATATCCTGCATGTCCACTATGTACATGCAGTGTCTGAAGAGACCAGAAGACAGTGACAGATACCCAGCAACTGGAATTGCAAATAATTATATGCTGCCATGTCAGTGCTGGGATCTGAACCTGGGTCCTCTGGAAGAGCAGCCAGTACTCTTAACTGATGAGCCACCTCTCCATCCCTCAGTATATTTTCACAAACATACATTGAGTCTTCAGTACCAGAGTCTTCTGGTGATTTAATTTTCTTTAGATAAAGATATCCTAAAGAAGCTCAGGCTAGCCTTGAATGCACTAAATATCCCAGGCTGCCTTGAACTTGGAATCCTCCTGCCTCAACTTTCTTGGTGATGGGGATGCAAGTGTGCCCTACTTTGCTGAGCTCTGTTCTAGCCTCTTGGATTGGTCAAACACTCTTAGCCCAGTGAGGTAAATAATACCATTATTCCTATGTTAAGACTAGGAAATATATAGAGAGGGCTCCTTGATTAACCCAACATAAGATTCAGAGTGAGTACCAGAGGTAGGATGAGCACCACACCATGGACGGAAGCACCCCAGTGCTTAGTCTGCCTACCATGTCCATGAGATGGATCTATAAGGCACCACTACCACAGTCAAGTCTCCTTTGGACTAACCCCTGCCCCCATGAACTCTCTTTTTGTGTTTCTAAGGAGGACATCCTGTTATTTTTGTGATATGGCTCCTCTGCCCCACCTGCTGTGGGTAGTACAGGGTGAGAGAAAGCAGCTTCTCCCTGGTGGGTAGGAGTTCTCAGCTATCCCAGATACAGAGTGCCCACCAGTGAAGCTAGCCAAGGAAGAATGGATAAGAACCATCTCAGGCCCAATACAGCTACTTATGCTCCAGGTAACTTTCTGAAGTGACCTTTCACCTATGGGTCAAACGCTTGGGTCTGAAGTTAGGGTTGCCACCCCCTTAGCCAGCAACCCCCAAGAGTGGCATGAATGAGGTAGTTTATCTGAAGAGGAAGAACAAGAGTACACAGTTCCCCACCTGAAACTTGTCATAATCAGGTAATGACAAAAATCAGGATCATGAAAGGAAGCTGTTTTATTACATTAGGTGTTTCTGCAGGTATCAGTAATGAGAAAGCATGTTTCATTAGCCAAAACCTAAGATAAATAGCAGGCAGCACACAAGGACGCATTTTAATATTTCTTTGAAACAAAGTAAAAAAAAAATCATTTCTAGAGCTGGTGAGACGGCTCAGTGGGTAAAGGCACTTGCTGCCAAGCCTGATGACCTGAGTTCAAATCTCAGGACCCACATGGTGCAAGTCGAGAACTGGCTGCAACCCTTTTCCCTGGGACTGCCATATGTGCACTGTGGCTTGCAAACCCACCCCACAGTCACACTAAATAAGCAAGGGGATAAATGTAAAAAATGATTTTTACACTATACACAAGGAATGATCTTCTTGGGGGAATACAAGGCAGGAGAGTTTGCATATAGTAGGTGGTCAGTAACTACTTCCCCAGTAGGAGTTAACAGCATCAGAGATGAATGAGGTAGGAATGTCAGGCCACATTCACATCTCCAGCCTTAAAGAAAGAATAGTGGCCCGAGAGTCCCTGAGCCTTTAGGAAAGTTGGCCTTTGGCGGAACCCAAACATTGTCCTATAATCCAGTAAGACTGGCTCTGATTCGATATGAGGCAGAGTAATTTTAAAAGCTATAATGCCAGGTCGGCAGTAATGCAGCTCCAAGGGGGATGGATTCCCATTAGGATGACATGGTGAGGAAAGCAAAGAATCTTTTGGTCCAATCAATTTATTTTACTATCCCAAATGTTCACAGCAACAGGAGCAATTGTGATCACAGCTGTCATTGTGGCCGCCCTCCTGTCACATGGAGAAATGGATGGTCTTTCCTTACCCACTAATGTGCAATGCCTCCAAGGCACGGGATCCATCCATCTTCTCCAGAGAGGCGACAGAAGCCACACTTGGGCTGCAAATTCAGCTCATAATGGAAAACCAAAGAGAGAATTGCTATCCATTGCTTTTACAGGCTGTGGACTTTGAAGCCAGGGCATGGCTGGGTGTGCGATGGAACCAGTGCCTGGCCAACCAGAGGGAAATGCTGCTTGATTAAGGGCATTGAGTTCCTTGGTGCAAGTCCGATCTTTGTCTCACCTCTCCAATTTCTTCTTATCGTCTCTCTTCTCATGACCACGTAACAAACCAACAACACCAGCATCAGGAACCAGCAGGAGGAACAGCCGCACCCCATCTCTTGTTCTCCTGGGGCTCTTGTCTTTTTATACTCTCTCTAGGGTCCCCAAAATTAAACTATCTTCAGCTGACAGAACCATGTCTCTCCCAGAGCACACGTGAGGCAAATAGTCTGCTACTGTGGACAGTCTGAAGCAGCCCCATACCCCACACCTGGGATTAAAACAAAAACAGGTTTACATAACTGGGTTTTTAAAGACAACAAAATTCTTACTACACACCAGAAACCACTTCTTCACATATCCATTGTCCTTAAAAACAAGCAGCAGATGACTGAGGGACACATGGAGAATGGGACATGCCAGGGTTCATTTGTAAATCTCATTCACAAAAAAAGAGATCAAGAGATGGTGACGTGGTTAGCCTGGGTGACCTTTCCTTCACAGGAGAACAATCCTAGCACGTGGCTCTTGAGGCACTAATGTCTTTAAAGTAGACAAAGTTGTTTGCTTTGGCCTCAGGGTCCTGCTTGCCTCCTTGAGCCTTGTTCACTCACTTGGTGGTGGTTCTCAGCCCCATAGATGGTGGATACCTTCAGTGCCTTGTTTTCATGAACTTTCTCTCAGCGGGTTTAGGCTACATGTTTCCTGCCAGCATTTTTGGGTTGACTCAGGGCAAGAGTCTCTCTCAGACTCTGCCTCTTGTTTCTCCATCAGTTCTCAGTTTACATGCCAAGGCTTTTGACAGCTGATTTTTTTCCCCCAACATTTATTTATTTCTTCAGGTTACATCTCAGTTGCAGCCCCCTCCCTCCTCCCTTCCTGGTCCCGCCCTCTTCCCCTCTTCCCCTTTTCCCTCCTATCCTCTTTTTTTTTAACTTAATTTTTTTTTAATTTAAGGTGTATCTTCCCCCCAACATCTCCCCCTTTTAGTCCAATAAAAGGCTTTCTTATAACACTAAATACCGTACAAAACAATAAGAACAATTAGGCAACAATTATGAAAATTATAAGGTATAACATACATGTTGTTGGTTGCCAAATATATATGGACTGGCAGCTGATTTTTGTTGCCTCAGGGCTGGGACGGCCTAAGGGCAGGCAGATGACATACTTCCCTTTGTACCTTGTCATCGCCTCTGCATGTTCCTCTCTCGTGGGAGCTCCTGGTTTAAATAGGGTGTGCTTCTCGAGGTCTTTTGTGATAACTCCCAGCTCAGGTTTCTCTCTCAGTCCTTGGCCACACCCTTCCAATATGGCATGCTTTCTTGCAGTCTCTGTGGCTTGGCACCCATGCCCCTCGGCCGGGTCACAGCTGTCCAGTTGAGCTCTGCCCACTTCTTGGCTGCAAGTCTTGGCAAGTCTTGGATCTTTCAACATGAAGCAATGACCAGCAGCTGAGCAATATTCAACGGCTGAAAGCTTCAGCAAGAGTGTTTCAAAGTGTGGCTGCGCTGAGAAGCTCTTTTTCAGTTTCCTGGGCTTTTAGAATGCCTTCTCAATGGTTCCCCAGGACTATGTGGTGCCAGATGCTAGGCTGATCTGCAGGACCCTCAAAAGTCTACATTTCAGAAGCCCTTATTAATTCCCTAAACAACTCCCATTATAGGATAAGATTGTTTATTTTTTTCTAAAGACACAGATTTGGTCTACATTTTGTGCAACTTCCTTCTTTCCCTTTCCTGATCTCAGAATCATCAAGAGTTGGAGCTGGAGAGATGACTCAGTAGTTGCTGCTCTTCAAGAGGATCCAAGATCAGTTCCTTGCACCCATATCTGGTAGCTCACAACCACCAATAACTGTTGGGTGTCTGACGCCCTCTTCTGGCCTCCATGGACATCTGCACACATGTGGCAAGCACACACAACACACACACACATACACATGTACATACATGTAGATCAAAAATAATTTAAAAAATAATTATTGAGAATCAAAAAATAAATGTGACTAATGGTTCAACTTCTGAAATTAAAGCATGTTTTATTATTATACTCCGAATTCCCTCACTACACAGTTGACAAGTGTAGACTGATTTCTGCCAACATATGCACAGCCACAAAAATGGGGATTTAAAAAGAATTTTTTTCAGGACTGGGATTTCACCTAGAGCCTCCCACATTAGTTAGGCACTCTACCTACATAGATTCTAAGCCCCAAGAGGGGATCTTTTAGCTGCCAAAGCTACTGTGATGAATGAGTCTCATAGGAGAACACATTGGTGCTCAGTCCTATCAGCCTGTGGCAGACAAGGATGGAAAAGAAGGAGGGTGTGGGAGAGTGCTGGCTGCTGTAACAGATAAACCCCAGGTGACCCATAAAGGCTGATTTCTTGCTGACACTATGTTAAAGAAATATTGCTGATTTACTGAAGTTCAGGGGAACGTGCCGCGGTGATTTTCTGTCATGAGGTGGCTGCTTTACTTTCAACCAGGAGCACCAAGTGAAAGCAGTATTTGAGAGAATTATTAAATCGGTGTCCAGGTTAGAGCCACCATGTCTTCCACAGGCAGTTGGCTGGCCTTTACATCTCATGGCTGTGATTAAGTGCCACCGTGGCTGGACAATACAGGTCAGTTGTGTCCTTAGGAACCACAGTAAATGGATTTGCTGGTCAGCCGGCCTAGTCTCTGGTGTGGAGAACAGAGCCCTTGAGGGGTTTTTAGGTTAATTAGGAAGACGAAGGTTGAGCAGGTCAAGCATCAGAGGCAGAGAGACTTAAGAAAGGGATATAGAATGTGGCCACTGTCAGCATGGTAGTGTGGCAGTGACCCATTTCTCTCAACCCGACTCAGCAAAGTTGTCTTTCTAAATAAATCTGAAACTTAATTATAAAGTTTTAGTCCTTTTTAATATTTATTTAGTGTATATATAAGTGCATTTCCGTGTATCCGTGTATGTCTGTGTGTGTGCATGTGCTGTCAAGAGGACAACATGTGGGTGTCTATTGTATCCTTCCACCACATAAATTTCTCCTGACCTAACTCGGGTTATCAGGCTCTGTGGCAAGCCCCTTCTTCACTCACCATGCCAGTTCCCACCCCAGCCCTATAAAGATTCATTTAATGGAAAGTGGAGAAAATGAGATTATACAGTCAACTTTGCCTGGACATATTACTCTTCTTGAAGAACGCATATATCTAAGGAGACTGCTGTCTAAGGCAGTATGGCTTTCTCACCTCATCCCAAAACCCAGTGACCAACAGTGGGGTGACTACAGTATCAATATTTTACCTCCATCCATTTTCAGTTCTCCAATAATATGACTACAAACAACAACAGAACAAACCTGGAGGGTAGAAAAGATTAACATTTCACACTGTCTCTTTCTTGGCTTTCAAGGTCATTGGTGGTCTTTTAAATTTTTCTTCTGTTTTATTTTTTTTAAGAGAAATATAAGTAGCTCTAGAGAAAACACAGCTCAATTACTTGTCTGTTCCAACTGTGTTTTGAGGGTTGGTCAATAGCAAGAAGTGAAGTTCTAGTCCCTGCTGCTCAGTATTCATCTCAGTAGCCTCACTGTGCCAGCAGATGAACAGACACCTAGAGAACAGGTGTTATTTTCCAGCCAGGCTATTTGGTGATTTGATGCCTCTTTCTGAATGAATGGCAGTAGATGTCGGTCTGCAGGGATAGGATACCGGCCCCTTCATCTTCAAAGGAGAAAGTTGTACTAACAAGGACATTCTTGGCTTGTTCTGAAATACAAAATGATTTAGTATTATAACCTTTAGACATTACTTTTGTGTATCTCTTACTGCTATAGCTTGGATCTTGGATTCTTCATTCCCCCAAGACTGTGTGTAAAAAAAAGCCTTGGTTCACAGGGTGTTATCTGCAGAAGATGGGGAGATGTGGAACAGGTGGGGGACATTATGTGACAGATGTTTACACACACACACACACACACACACACACACACACACACACACACACA
>CAJQZJ010033670.1:897266-928515 GCA_907164525.1 Lophiomys imhausi | reverse complement strand
ACACACACACACACACACACACACACACACACACACACACACACACATACACACACACTCCAGAAAGGGAAACCCCTACAGACCAAAGTAAGGATTGCACCAATATTCAACTTGATGAACCAGTGAGTTTTTTCTGGGGTTACTCCAGAAGTGTGGGTGAGGGGTCACTTACAGAAGCAGGAAGGATGCAAAAGTGGCTCCATCACAGAAAAGCCCACCCAGTCACAGATGACAACATCTGAAAGCTGTAACCTTGGAGATCTCTTTGGGGCTTAAATGTAAGAATGTCTCTCTGTCTCCATCTCTGTCTTTGTCTCTCTCTCTGTCTTTCTATGCCCACCACCCACAGTTAGGCTGGTCAGAGGTCCCTCTCCTGGTAGTTACTTACTCCCTTTTATACTCAAGAATCTCCCAAGTTTTCTGTGTTCTCTTTTTCTAAATTCCTGAGGCTTATGAGCTTCCCCCTTCCCCTTGGAGGGAATGTTTCAATTTGGAGGAAAATGTTGTGTAAGGGAGAGTGGGGCTAGAGGGAAGAGGTTCTCATGTCATTCTGTGGGAGACCTTGATGCCCTTGAAAGGGATTGGGGAACCACAGCCCCCTCCAATTCCTCTTTTGCTGGCTGGATGGCAATGTAATTGGTTCCTACTCAAATCTCCAGTTTCGTTAATTACAAAGATTTGTAAGGAAAATGACACAGTGTAGCCAAAACAGGATTTTTCCCTATAGGAAACAGTGCTTACGCATAGAATTTATTAGCAAATCCCTATGTCTGATTAGAATGTCACTCAAAGGTCCTCCTCCCAAGATACAATCCCTTGACAGAGGCTTCAAGCGATGAAGCCAGTTGATCAAGAACTGAAGTCACAAAAGTTCGTAATGACCTTTTCGCTTTGTAAGTTGATTGTAGGCATATCTTCTAAACTATTTATGATATCTATAACCACCTACCAACCCACCAACCCTAGGCACTTTGCCAAGGCTCAGGCACAGGTCCTTGAGGGCAACTGGTCAGCAGTCTATCAATCAGCATACCCAGGGAACATAGCAATCATAGTAGCCACTGCAGTGGTCACCAGGCTCTGGTCATTGTAATGGCTGCCGCCTCACTTCTCAGGGTTGAAGCCTCCTCCGTCCATCAGAATTCTTACAGCCAGCCTGGGCAGGTACTGCATTCCCACCTGTTTCAGCGATCTCTTCAGCTAGTCCAGTTCTTACGAACCTCCTCTGGGCAGGTCCTGAGCTGCACACAGCCTTGGTGCTGAGGCTTCTCCTGGTTGCCGAGCTTGCTGCCTTGTGGCAGTGCTGTATTCACGAGGACTAGGAGCTGGCAGTTGCTCTCTCTCACTTGAGGCCACGTTCTCTCACTTCCCTTTTGGGTCAAGTCTTTTCTGTCCATGCTGCCTAGATGCTGGCAGTTGCCACCCCTTCACTGTGGTCTCTGGTGGGACTCCGGCTTGGGCAGCCGCACCCTTTGAGCATGATGCAAAAGCAATGCCAAGCACAAAGCCTCATTTCCCAGGCCTTCCTTTTTTTTTTTTTAAATAGCTATTTATTTTTTTTTATTTCTTCAAGTTATATCTCAATAGCAATCCCCTCTCTACTCCCCCCTCTGGTCCCACCCTTTCATCCACTTCCTTTTTTTTTTTTTAAAGTTTAAGGTATATCTTTCCCCCCCAACAGATCACCCTTTCAGTCCAACAAATGGTTCTTTCTCTTATAACAACAAATACAATACAAAACAACAGAAATAATTAGGCCACAATTATGAGAATTATAAGGCTTAGCATACATTCCCAATGTCCAGTCCATATGTATTTGGCAACTGACTTTAACATTCTACTATCCAACCATCTCCATGAATTTAAAGTTCTATATCCAACTCAGCTTCCATCCTAACTTGCATCACAATTTTAACAACCTCTTCTTATATACAGAACACCCTCTTAATTCCTAAACAACTCAAAATTTAACTATGAGACTCTAGCTATCTAGTTTTCTACCACATCAGAGACCTGAGAGGGATAAATATATCTGATTATACAGGAAGGGCAGGGCCAGCAGCCTCCAAAACTAAGAAATGACATACCAGTGGCTGCCTGGACAGTTCCCAATTTCTCTCCATACATTACAGCATCAATCTTCAGGCATTCAGCCCCGTTTCTCTGACAGACATTGATTGTAGAGCAGGAATTATGAAGGACTTGCCTACCCTGTCTTGGCAGAGCTAGGCTGTTGACTTACCTGCTTCCCAGTTTTGTCCTTTTTGGACAGCATTCTGTCTACAGTTGAAGCAATGATTTTTTTCTTGCCAAGTGACAGGCTTGCCACTAATTCAACCATCTCCAATTGGAGATTCTTCAATGCTCATCTTCTACTTGGAGTAGAATAGGGGGTGCTGTTAGGAGCTGACATGTCTTGATATCAAAAAAATCTTAAGTTAAGAAAACATCTTTGAATGCCATATTCTGAAGATCTCTTGAGGTTTTTGAAGACCACCTATCTATCTCCTTATATTTGGATAAGCAAATGTTGCTTGTCTCTTAGCAACTTGATTTCTGATTAACTTAGAAAATAACTGTGATAGACATCCCTAATACCTAACAAAATGACATTCTTGAATGACTGTTAGCTTGTGTTTCTTAATTATCCCAAACAGTTTATGACAGTTGCTAACAAAAGTCCAAAACTTCACATTTCATTTTAAAGCATTACTAGGTACAATACCTTAAAAAGAGTTAACCATAATTTTGTATCAATATACAAAGATCAATACCAATGTGGCCAAATATAATCTTAATTTTGTATCAGTATACAAAGATCAATACCGATGTGCCGGGCCTTCCTTTTTATATGCATTAATTATTCATCAGGATGCTTTCTCATTGGCCATCCTTATGCCCTCTTCCCAAGGTAAACCTGTTCAAGATCACATGTTCTCCTAGGAAGAGCACATGCTCTAGCAGGTGCACCTCACAGGTGCACGTCATCTAGAGTGGTTTCATCCCCTTTTTTTTTTTTTTTTTTTTTTTTTTGGTTTTTCGAGACAAGGTTTCTCTGTGTAGCCCTGGCTGTCCTGGACTCACTTTGTAGACCAGGCTGGCCTTGAACTCGCAAAGATCCGCCTGCCTCTGCCTCCCAAGTGCTGGGATTAAAGGCGTGCGCCACCACCGCCCGGCTAAGTTTCATCCCCTTTTATGAGACTGGTTTTCAGAAGCACTCCCACAACTTTTACACATAAATTCAACATAACCGTATTCAAAAGAAATGCAAACCTCCACCACAGTTGAATATTTCAGGTCTTTTGTTATAGAAATAGAAAGCTAACTGACACACATATCATTCTTTAAACTAATAATACTCATGAGTACTTTTCTGTGCCATTGACCAGTCTTAAAAATTGAATTTGAATGTCCATACCTCATGCCACCATGTTGCTGTACTGGCATTTAGTGAGCCACTCCTTACAGTGGGATACTAGATTATTTCCAGACTTTTCTTTGCCCTAAATAACACTGTGATAGAAGTTGTAGTAAATGTCTTTGTGTGTAGTTCTAGGTCATTCCTTACTGTGAATCAAGAAGGGAAATATTAAAAGATCAAAAGGAATGAATGCTCTTAAAAGATCTTTTGTTTGCTTATTTTTAATACCAGGAACACATTTGCTAGTTATGACCATGACGGTCTTCATCAAACTCAAGCACAGTGTGTCTTATATAGTGTTGCCATGGAAACCAAAAATAACAATGACCAATCTAAAGACAGGCTTCCAACCCTCATTCAAACAATTCAACCTCACTAACAGCTGTAGTTTGGAGACAGACCCGTTATTGGGAGGTTCTGGATCCTGTAGGAAGTGGAACCTTCCTACAGTGGGAGAAAGGTAGATCACTGGCCACATGAAGGGGATCATGGGAAGCCAGACCTTTCTCCTCTTTGTTTCCCAACTGTCTGGGGTGAGTGGATTCCTACATCATACACTCCCACAGGATGTCTGCCTCACAACAGATCCCAGTAACTATGGGCAGAATTCTCCAAATAGTGAGTCCAAATAAACCTTTTTGTGGCTGGCTGAAATGGATTATTTCTGGTGTTTGTTATGGTAACGGAAAACTATCATAACAACCTCTCTCACCTAACTATGATGTCCATTAATTGTCTTTATTTCAAATGTTGATATTTTGTACATTGTGTGTTTACTTTACATTAGTCTTAAATTCTGAGACCAATAAACGTGTTAGTCATTTTGCTGACTGAAAAAAAAAATTTTTTTTTTTTTGGCTTGGAGTGTCCTTTTTTTTTTTTAAACTTCATCCTAATCCTGTAAATTGGAACATTCTAGAATCCTGGTGAGATGGAAAATTCTAGAATGCCCACTGACATTTTAATAACTAAAAGGGAACACCTGAGTGTACAGATTGGCAAGCTGATAAAAGATCAAGGATCATTAAATACTGGAGGCCGGTGAGACCTGCTGTGGGTGGCATGCACATTTATCGCATCTAAATGGCTGAAAATGGACAGACCAAGGAGGACCCGCACCAGCCGATGGAAGTGGCTGATGTGCCGTACAAGCTGAGAACCTGCTTTGAAGCTTCAGCGATAAACACTTCTGCCCTCCTGATGCATATACTTCACCAAGATCCCTCCTGAGATCACCATCTCCTCACATCAGTTAAAAAGTACCATTTAGGGGAGTTGTGCATCCTATTAGCAACAGCTTTGATCTTTTGAACCTAATCACAGCCTCACAGAACACCCATGCTGTTTGTGCTATTTTATACCAAAGCAAATGAGGATTATCTCCTGCACCAGCCCTGATACTCCTCCATCCCCTGGTGTGGGGGAGACAAAGGCTAATGATCACTGGGAAGCTAGTAGCCAGGTTTAGAGTGCAGTCACCCCTATTTAGAGAGCAAGATGTCATTTGGGTCCTGAGGGTGAATATACAGTTGTCACTACTAGATGCCCGATTTAAAAAAAGAAAATCGTTCTCACACAATTAACAATTAAGGTCATTTTTACAACATTAAATAATAACTCCCTCTCAGGGACTCACTCACTCATTCCAAATGTATTGAACAGTTATCATATTGTAGATTCTTTGGCTAGTCTCTGGGTTTTCAGAAAGGGGTAAACAAAACAGTCACTCATAGCAGTGACAGCTGGGAGAACCAGGGAGACACTAAGCAAAGAAAAGAATCCCTTTGTGATTACAGATGGTAAGGGATATAAGAAAAGAGCAGAGACCCCACGTGGTGACCAAATACCTGGCATTCTGCCGAGCTGTGCTATATTTTCATATTGCTTCCATATTGTTCCATAGAACAATATGATATGGATGCCATTTCTTACATTTAACCAATGGGAAAATCAAAGAGAGGCCTAGCAACCTTCCAAGAGGCTCCCAGAAGTAGGAAGGGGTTATAGGCTTTCAACCTGGTGTAGTTGGGTTGGGGCTCCTGATCCCATTCCAGCTTTCCCACCATTTTTTTTCACCATCCATTGAAGGAGGCACGCAGCTCCTGAGTCTTGTTGAACTGGACTGCCTCTTGCCTCAGGCGGATGACACTCAGCTGGCCACTGTGGTCACAGAGCAACCTCCTCACATGCAAACCTCTGCTACCTGCCATGCCATTCCCACCTCCTGAGGGTCTGTAAGGTTCATAAATGACATCACTGCCTCTTCATCTGCGACCTTGGAATCTTGGGAAATGGACATAGGAGTCCAACAGAACATCACAACATCCCTTCAGATAAAGCTGTCTGGAGAGTGAATGTTAAGTTGACACACGATTGAAATGCTCACCACCCTCTCTGTCCCCTCTCTCGCACCTCATCATACTAAACACCCACATAGTCAAGTCCAGTCCCATAATGGCTACACTTTGGGGGACTTCCTTCCAAAGTACCAGCAGCTACGGCCACAGGCCCTGAGCAAAAGCTCAAATCTCTGGGCTGTCTGGTCTTTTGGTTTCAGGAAGAACAAGACACAGCTAAACTGCAGGATTGCCGTTGCTACCCCACGTCTCTGCTTCCTGCTGACACAGCAAAATGAGGGAAGAACTCAGCCATAGTCATCCCAGACTCTGAGCAGCAACCTCTTTCTTCTTTTTGGCTGTTTCTTTCTTCTTTGTAACTTGTGCCCCTTCTCCTCAGGGCTCAGGCTTTTTAATGCCTCTTTCCAGTTTTCAGCATTAGCTCAGCTGGCTAAGCCACGCCCCTGCTAGCTCAGGAGGCAGTTAATACTTTACACCTGTGGTCTTAACGCAAGCAGCCCCTTACCTTGGATTAAACAAAAACATTCTCATAACTGGTTTTTTAAGGAAAACTCTTATCACAGACTCTTCTAGATTGAAAAAGAGAAACTGGAAGCCACTGGCTGCCTCTCAATTGCTAGGTAACTTGTCCCCTACCCCTTAGTACAGCACATAAGAGTCTAGCCTCAGAAGCTTTGAGGTCCCTTTCCTGAAAATGTCAGAACCAGGAAAAAAAAAAAAAAGGTTTTCTATCGCATTTGACTTCCACCCAGACCCTTCTGGGTTAAAATAAAATCCCAAGTCTACTGGGCACCTGTAACTTTTGGGAAAGATCTCTCTGCCATTCACAAAGCCTTCTGAAATCTTAGTATGACTTCCTTTCAAGAGATAAGGACTATAACAAATTAAGGCACAAGCATGAATTTAAATAAGCAGGTGGTTACTGTAGATAACCATAAGACAAACATGACCTGATAGGTGTGCTGTTAACAATAGCTCCTTATCTCCACACCTAGACCCAAGCTGCAGTTTTATAGACAGTGACTGTGTGTTTGGAAATAGGAATTGGGATTATCCAGAAACAGGCTGATGCTCATTGTTTGTTTGCACCTGGCCACATGCGCCCACGTCAAGATGGCCCACATAGACATTCTCAGCAGTGACAGTCTGAACGATTAGGTTGCCTCCTTTTAGGGCCTACTGCGGACTGCCCATCTAGATGACCTGTCACTGTTTGTGAGCCTGGGGCCAGTGGGTGATTGGAAGGGAAAGCCACTTAGATTTGTAGTGATCCTACAATGTGATGCCAGCTATAGTGGAGATAGTTGATGGACTCTGAATCTTCTCTACAATAGTCATGGCTGCTCTAGATTAATTTCTGTCACTGTGACATGGTGCACAAAAGCAGCTTAGGGGAGGAAAAGGTTTATTTGGCTTAAACTTCCAGGTCACGGTCCATTATTAAGGGAAATCAGGACATGAACACAGTCAGGAACTTGAAGCAGAACCCGTGGAGGAATGCTGTTTGCTGGCTTACTCTCTGGCCTCCTCGCAGGCTCATGCTTAGCTAGCTCTTTATACAGTCCAGGACCACTTGCCTAGGGATGGTGCTGCCCACAGTGCACTGGGCCCTCCTGTTTCAATTAGCAATCAAGACCAATCCTCTAGAGACATGTCCTCAGGCCAACCCGATAAAGGGACCTCAACTGAAATGCTTTTCAGGTGATCCTAAGTGAAAATAAACTGACAATGCTAACTATAATAGCAATTAAAACTGAAGAATTTTGGGGTCCTACTTCATGCTCCCTGTAGAGCAGATGAATAGTTCATTTAGAGTCAGTAATCACCACCCTATAGTATATCATCATAAATAGTATACGTATGAAAAAGATGACTACAGCTTACTAAACAGGAAGTACAGAGGAATGTTTTCATGTGACAGTCCTGCTGATCTTTTCTGGGTGGCTTAGTAGAAGGCAGACTGTGCCCTCTGCTCCAGTTCCTAATATGTTGTGATAAGAAGCCACCAAGCTGGAAAACCTAACTATACACTCCCCAGGGAATAAGCATGAAAAGGTTTCATAACATCTCATGCTGATTATAAAAAGAGCCTTGGTCGCATAACAGATGAAGACTTGAGGGACACACAGGGCTCTCAATCCCTTTCTTTTGTGCAGTTGGGTTTTTTTTTCCTTTATGTGTATTTTGCACTTATTGTTTGAAGCTGAGTTTGCTGGTACAGCCACAGCTCCTCTGGCCTGAAACCCAGCCTCATTCACACATTGCTGCAGAATCTTCAGCACCCAGCCTGGCCCGTGTGGGCATCTGTGTTCTTCCCTGTGCCTTAGCTGCTCCGGTGCATGGAGAGTGGAAGGCGTTGGGCAGCCCTGCCTGCTGCCTCTGCAGTAAGTTGCTGGCCACTAAGATTCGGGTGAAATGGTTTATGAATGCCAAAATCCCTTTTCTCATTAAACTAGAACAGCCTGTGCCTGGCTCTGGTCACACAGGTGCTTGGCACACTGGCTTTTACTAAAATGTAGAAATTAATGGTGGCTCTGTGGCTTGGGGAGGGGCAGGAGCGGTGATTTACGGACCTCTTTCTTACCATCTGTTCCCTTGCTTCAAGGCACTGCTTCTCGCAGCCTGAGGATGTGAGGGAAATTATGTTAAGCGATCACAAATTTTCCTTAAAGTTTCATTTTCAGAAAAACAACGGAAGCGTCTCACAAGATAAGTAGCTCCATCCTTTTCCTGAAGGTCAGTGTACCGAGAGTACAGCCAGGAAGGGGGCGGGGATTTGGGGCTTGGTTTATTTTAAATTAAGACTTCAATGGTGATCCTCTTAGAAGGGAATGGAGAGTGACTGTAGCTCAGATGGGGAGCTGATCAATTTTGCAACATGGAGAGATATTTGATCATTTTTTTAAACATTCTGGCTGCCAGCAGGCGAGCAAGAGCAGGTGGTCACCACCAGAGGGATTCCTCTATATCCTGGCAATGGGTGCCACTGCCAGCCCATCTCAGGAAATCCTTCTGGTTTTAGCTTCCCATCTCTAAAAAACGAGTCAGACTCTATTTGTCTGTCCTGTCTAGTATAAAATCGTGTGACTTTTGTTCTTAGACGCTTTCCAGGGAGTGGGGAGATGGCTTAGTTGGTAAAGCAACATCTGTTTTAACGTGAAAGCCTGGGTTTGGATACCCAGCACCCATGCGAAAGGTCAGTCGTGAATACTCATGCATAACATCTCAGTGTGGGAAGGCAGAAACATAGAAATCCCTGAAGTCTATTGGCCAATCAGCTTTACTGAATAGACCAGTTCCAAATTCAGTGAGAGACCCTATCTTAAAAATAGAGGACTCCCAATGTTGACCTCTGATCTCATATGCATTTGTACACACACACACACACACACATGCATGCTCATGTGTACGCATGCATGGGGATTGGTACGTGCATGGAAGCTTTTGAGAAGCCCACCAATGCTTAGTTAGGCCTCTACATCCTCTGATCTTGTGTCATGCAAGCAGAAGGAGATTTAAGCCTGTACGAGAAGTTAGGGAAAACACCGATAATGATAATTGGCTCTATGTACAGGTTTCTTCCAGGGTTCCTTCGAGCAACAGGCTCCTGTAATGCATGGAAAATGACATTTGGAGCTGGGGAATTAAAGGTACATCTTGCTGTTAGGGAACAGGTCTGTCTTACAAAGCCCACGGCACACCTGTATCTCACAGCCTTAAGTCAGGAAGAGCTCTCTGGGATGCACATTTTCTATATTTATGTAAAGGCTATTTTAGCAGATTATTTCTTAGGTAGATGTAGAAAATGACTTTTATAACCACAGTGCTGCTATCGTCTTTTCCTTGTGTGTCTATGAGTGTATGTGGGGGCAGGTGTGCACGTGTGCACATGTACATGTGGAACCCCCAGGTCAACACTGGGTATCTTCCTCAGTCCCTCTCCACCTTAGTTTTGAGACTGGGTCTCTCACTGAACGCAGAGCTCACTGATCTGGCTAGGCTTGGCTAGCCAATGAGTTCTGGGGACACATCTGTCTCTACTCCCCCAGTGTTGAGGTTATTAGTGAACCCCTCGGCACCTGGCTGTTTTACAGGCGCACTGAGAATTGGACTCAGGTCCTCATGACTTCCAGGCAAGCACTTGCTGACCGAGCCAAGTATCAGGAGACTGGGCATATTCTAGGAGCTGACAAGGTTTATCAATGGGCTGTATGTGAGATGTGAAAAGAGTGTAAGGAACGAACGGAAGGGCTGGGATGGTCATTGACTGACTGACAGAAAAGTCTATGATATCAGTAGCTTCGGTGTGGAGTTCTGGAGATCAGAACTAGCTAGACATTTCAAATTTGGGATGCCTGGTAAGCCTAAAAGGGAAGCTGGCTGGACTCCAGGCGTCTTCATTGCATAATGGGTGCTCACGAAAATTCTGAAAGCAAGTAAATAAACAATGAGTAAAGACCTTGTCCTGGGACACAGTTCCACTACAGAGCCTTGGTGCTTGTAGCTCCCTCTGTAAGGCATATGGTCTCCAACTCTCCCTTACATCTCCTCTTTATTTGTTAACTGTTACATTTTGACAGTGTTTTTTTTTTTTTTTTACTTCATTCTCTGCAAGGCCACTCTACGTTGTCCTGCTTTACCCTACTTCATATTTCATATTTATTTTTTCTTCTGAATATCTACCATCACCTGATATGCTAATTCCTATGTTTTTCTTATTTATTTACAATCTATCTGCTCCAACTCAAGGCAGGATGCCGCTAGTGAGGTCTATTGGTCTAGTTTGTTTGATAAAGTTTTACAGGAGTTTGTGAAACATAATATAGATATGTTGAATTAATTTTAAAAAGTTAAATCTAATTCTCAGAAAGCACTGAAACTTATTTCCAACAGTCCCAGCTTTCCTACTTGATTATTCCTAGTAAGTACTTCTTAGACACAAATAATAGTAACTACCCAGAGATATGTTGTTTTCTAAAATAGGTGTTTTAAAATATTTTATTAGTGTGTGTGTGTGTGTGTGTGTGTGTGTGGTGAGTGCATGCCGTGGTTCATACTTGGAGGTCAGAGGGCCATTTGCAGGAGTTGGTTCTTTCCAGCGTGTAGAAAGTCCCAATGATAAAACTCATTTCTTCAGATTTGACAGCAGGGACCTTTAGTCAATGAGCCATTGAGTGGGCTCAAAAACTCACCTTCCCAATCTCCTCCCAGAAACATGTAGAGGAGGTAGGAGTATATGATAAAATTAGGTGCTGTAGTATGGAAAAATGGGGGTAAAAAAGTTAGACTCACTCAATTAGTTCCTGAACATGGGGTACAGATAAATCATGCCCAAATTGCTGTGCCAAACAATGGTGCTGCAAAGAGGAATAAGATATAAGAGCTTATGGTTGGGAAGAAGTGATCAAGAGCCCAGATAATGTATTGTGTTGGCTACAGTGGAGAAAATTCAAAGAGAAAATTTTAAAGTATATTTAGGCTAGACAACCTTTAGGAAGAAGAATATGCCTGCATTTCTTTTTCAAAGTCTTAGGCAATCTCGTATTTGTAATTCAAGGATCTTAGAGTCATGCGTACACTGAACATTCATCACTGAAGCCGTTTCTACGCTGGAAGATTTGATGTGCTCAGGGTCTGTAGTGGAGTGACAAAACCCTTCAGATAATTGCTGTGGTAGCTCTTTGTATTTTATACCAATTGGTTAGGATGATGCTAGGAAGAGAGACTGGGGGCCGTGTGACTTACAGTCTACACTTTCAGCATACTCCCAGAATGTAGTGTCCAGGACTTTTTCAGACTGTATCATCTATTGCCCAATTCTCCCTGACAGACAGAATCAGAAGAGCTATATAAAGGCCTTAGTAGTACCATTCCTCATATATTCCTATTTATCAGACTAGCATGAGTATGCTAACATCTCCGGGTGCTTCAAGACTACAGCTGAGTAGTAATGGATCGAAGGATATTTCAAGGTATATTTGAGTTTCCTTGGCTCATTTCACTCTGAAAACAAGGAAAGGATCAGTGAAATAGCACAGCGGATAAAAGTGTTCATGCCCCAGCCTGATAGCTTGAGCTCCATCCTGAGCCCCACATGGCAGAAGAAGAGGACTCCCACAAATTTTCCTCTCATCACAACATGTGCCCCTTCATAATAAATAAATTTTAGAGTAAGGAACCCTAATGTGGATGTGGAAATTGGGTTCATACAGGTCATCTCCAGTATTTTTGGCCAGGAGAGAAGGGCACAGAGGAACCTTGATGAAAATAATCAGTGCCAGGGCTAGATTTGAACTCAGATCTAATAGATGCCAATCGTGTCCTTCATTATCCTGGCTGTTCTTAGACAAGCTACAGAATTCTAGAACTGGAGATGAACCAATTCGAGTCCAAATTTCTGCTCATTGAAGAGATGTCCATTCAACTTATATGTTAAAATGTATGTCATCAAATTTTGTTCTTTTCTGAATAATACATACCATATAGTTAAAATGTCTTATTATATAAAAAATATGCAAAATAAAAATTTCTTAGGCTAGTCTGCCAATAAAAGAAAATTTTGAATCTCTTTAATCTTCCTCCAATAGAGAAAAAAAAAACCCAGCAAAATCAAAACACATGAATATTGTCAACAAATCAAGCTGATGAGCTTTGGTTTAGTGGGAATAGACGTTCAACAGCAACAAGGACCTGCGTATTAGCAGCAATAAATTAGCAAGAAAAATAAGAGGAGAAAGAATGTAGCCTGTGTGCTGAGTCCCTGGATTTCCAACATGTGCTTGCTTACTGGAGAGAGGTTTGGTGCATCCTGTTGGCATGGGGTTAGAACGGGTCCATGGTGTGATCTAAAAGAAAGCTAACTTCCTTTAAATATTAATAAGACCTGCCTGGACTGTTGCTTGCCAAGGACAAGCTGTTGAGAAAAAAGTCAAATTGATCAAAATAGACACAGGGGAAGAATCAGGTTCAAAGATGAAAGAAGAATATGGATGTGAGAGAGTCCGGAGAGCAAGCAGGTATGTGTTTTGAAAACTATATGAAGAGAAGATATGCCAAAGCCCAAGATTAGAAAATTAGGGAAATCTAGCTGGGTGGTGGTGGTACATGCCTTTAACACCAGCAAGTGAGAGTCAAAGGAAGGCAGACCTCTGAGTTTGGGGCCAGCCTGGTCTACAGAATGAGTTTCAGGACAGCTAGGGCTACACAGAGAAACCTTGTCTTGAAAAACTAGAGAAAAAGAAGGAAAGAGAAAGAGAGACAGGAGAGAGAGAGAGAGAGAGAGAGAGAGAGAGAAAGTTAGGAAACAACTTCTGAGGGAAGCCACAACAAATAAGATATTTGTGTACCACTAGAACAATATCAAGAGGTGAGGCCTAAATGAACATCAGCTAGTAGTTTGGAGAGATGTTCAGGGGTTAAGAACACTTGATGCTCTTGCCGAGGACTCAACTTCAGTTCCCACTACCTATGCCAGAAAGTTCACAACCCTCTGGAGGTCCAGGCCCATGGGAACTGACTGCCTCTTCTAGCCTCCTAGGGTGTCCCTACATACATGGGGCATACACACACTTGGACACAAACACACACACACACACACACACACACACACACACACACACACACACACTTCAAAATCAAATAAATTATAAGGAAGAACTCTACTTTCATTGGATTGTCCTCCAACCATGCTTTATGGTAAAAATAAAATGGGATAACATGTTTAAGATGATGAAGTAAAGAAATAGAAGCTAACATTTTTATACCTAGATAAATTGGCTTTCAAGTAAAAACTTGGGCAAGGTGTCAACTAGTCTCCATAGTTTGGAGAATATTTGAATATCTGAGTTTTTTTCCTGGGCAAATTCTAGTTAATTCAAATTACTAAAGCCCCACTTTTATAAGGTTTAAGGACAAACATTAACATTATATTCCTTGACGCTACTAAAACCAACTGTCAGGAAGGAAAATAATGATAGACTAGTGGCTGGAAAAATGGCTGAGTGACTCAGAGTTCTTTGTGTTCTTCCACAGCATCTGAGTCCAGATCCAAGCACCCATGTTACAATTGCCTGTGACTCCATGGGATTCAGCATCTCTGACATCTGAGTACACTTACATTCACATGAACATAATATATACATACATGCATGCATACACATGATTTTAAAAATACATATTAAAATATTAAGCTGGTGATCAATACAGTAGCTCCATGGAGATGCAACAGGGTCTGATTAGCTCCATACCCAGGTACCAGTTAGAGCAAAATCCAAATGAGCTGTTTCATACGACAACTTGTTTTCTTCCAACCCAGAGAAGATAACTACACCCAAGAAAACAGGAAACAAAAAACTCCACTGCAGCTAAACCAAAAGAAACACAGAACCACCACCTACACCAAAATAATAGGAAATAACACCTTTGGTCATTAATATCCATCAACATCAATGGACTCAACTCCCCAATAAAATGACACAGGCTTACAGATTGGATCTGTTAAACAAGACCCATCTTTTTGCTGCATACAAGAAATGCATCACACTAACAAAGATAGATGGTACCTCACAGTAAAGGGCTGGGAAAAGGTTTTTCAAGCAAATGGACCCAGGAAGCAAACTGGAGTAGCCATCTTAATATCAAACAAAATAGACTTCTAACTGAAGTTAATCAAAAAAGATAGAGAAGGGCATTACATACTCATTAAAGGAAATATCCATCAAGAGGACATCTCAATACTGAATATCTATGCCCCAAATACAAAGGCACCTACATTTGTAAAAGAAACTCTTCTAAAGCTTATATCACACATGGATCCCCACACATTAGTAGTGGGAGACTTCAACTCCCCACTCACAACTATGGACAGGTCAACAAGACAGAAACCAAACAGAGAAATAATGAGTCTAACAGAAGTCATGAACCAAATGGACCTAACAGATACCTACAGAACGTTTCACCCAAACACAAAAGAATACACCTTCTTCTCAGCACCACACAGAACCTTCTCCAAAATCGACCATATAGTCGGACACAAAACAAGCCTCAACAGATACAAGAAAATTGAAATAACCCTGTGTATCTTATCAGACCACCACGGAATAAAGCTGGACTTAAACAACAACAGAAACAACAGAAAGCCTACATACACATGGAAATTGAAAAACTCTTTACTGGATAACTACTGGGTCAGGGAAGAAATAAAGAAGGAAATCAAAGACTTCTTAAAATCCAACGAAAATGAAGGCACAACATACCCAAATCTATGGGACACAATGAAAGCTGTGCTACGAGGAAAGTTCATAGCACTAAGTGCCTTCAAAAAGAAAATTGTGACAGCACATATTAGCAAATTAACAGCTAAACTGGATGAATTGAAAAAAAAAAAAAGAAGCAAACACTGCCAAGAGGAGCAGAAGGCGGGAAATCATCAAATTTAGGGCTGAAACCAACACCTTAGAAACAAAAAGAACAATACAAAGAATCAATGAAACCAAGAGTTGGTTCTTAGAGAAAATCAACAAAATAGACAAACCTTAGCCAAATTAGCTAAAAGGCAGAGGGAAAAAAACCCAAATCAACAAAATCAGAAATGAAAAGGGAGAAATAGCAACAGATATTGAGGAAATCCAGAGAATCTTTAGGTCCTACTTTAAAATTCTGTACTCCACCAAATTTGAAAACCTAAGCAAAATGGACAATTTTCTTGATAGATTCCACCTTCCGAAGCTAAATCAAGATCAGGTTAACAGATTAAACAGCCCTATAACCCCTAAGGAAATAGAAACAGTCATTAAAAATCTCCCACCCCCCCAAAAAAAAAACCAAAAAAACCTAAGGGCTATATGGTTTCAGAACAGAATTCTATCAGACCTTCAAAGAAGAGCTAATACCAATACTCTTCAAACTCTTCCACAAAATAGAATCAGAAGGAACACTGCCAAATTCATTCTATGAGGCCACAGTCACCCTGATTCCTAAACCACACAAAGACCTAACAAAGAAAGAGAACTTCAGACCAATCTTTCTCATGAACATAGATGCAAAAATACTTAATAAAATACTGGCAAACGGAATCCAAGAACACATCAAAAGTATCATACACCATGATCAAGTAGGCTTCATCCCAGGAATGCAGGGATGGTTCAACATACGAAAATCCATCTACGTAATTCACCATATAAACAAGTTGAAAGAAAAAAAAAAAACCACATGATCATCTCGGTAGATGCTGAAAAAGCATTTGACAAAATCCAACACCCCTTCATGCTAAAAGTCCTGGAGAAAACGGGCCTACAAGGACCATACCTAGAAATAATAAAGGTGATATACAGCAAGCCAGTAGCCAACATCAAATTAAATGGAGAGAAACTTGAAGCATTTCCTCTAAACTCAGGGACAAGACAAGGATGTCCACTTTCGCCATATCTCTTCAACATAGTACTTGAAGTTCTTGCTAGAGCAATAAGACAACTAAAGGAGATCAAGGGGATACAAATTGGAAAAGAAGAAGTCAAATTATCCCTACTTGCAGATGATATGATAGTATACATAAGCGACCCCAAAATTTCCACCATAGAACTTTTACAGCTGATAAACACCTTCAGCAAGGTGGCTGGCTACAAAATTAATTCAAAAAATGAGAAGCCCTTCTTTATACAAAAAGTAAATGGGCTGAGAAAGAAATTAGGGAAACAACACCTTTCACAATAGCCACAAACAATATAAAATACCTGGGGGTAACTCTAACCAAGCAAGTGAAAGACTTGTACAACAAGAACTTCAAGTCCTTGAAGAAAGAAATAGAAGAGGCCATCAGAAGATGAAAAGATCTTCCATGCTCATGGGTAGATAGGATCAACATAATAAAAATGGCCATCCTACCAAAAGCAATATACAGATTCAATGCAATTCCTATCAAAATACCAACACAATTCTTTATAGACCTGGAAAAAGCAATTCTCAACTTCATATGGAATAAAAAAAAGCAGAATAGCTAAATCAATCCTGTACAATAAAAAAACACCATCCCAGATTTGAAGCTGTACTACAGAGCAATAGTAATAAAAACAGCATGGTACTGGCATAGACACAGACCAGTGGATCAATGGAATCGAACTGAAGACCCAGAAATGAACCCACACACCCATGGTCATTTAATTTTTGACAAAGAAGCCAAAACCATAAAATGGAAAAAGGACAGCATCTTCAACAAATGGTGCTGGTCCTACTGGATGTCGACATGAAAAAGAATGAAATACTTATCACCTTGTACAAAACTTAAATCCAAGTGGATCAAAGACCTTAACATAAGGCCGGACACACTAAATCTACTAGAAGAGAAATTGGGGAAAAGCCTCAAGCTCATCGGCACAGGAGACAACTTCCTGAACAGAACACCAACAGCTCAGGACCTGAGACCAACAATCAATAAATGGGACCTCATGAGACTGAAAAGCTTCTGTAAGGTAAAAGACACTGTCATTCAAACAAAACAGCAGCCTATAGATTGGGAAAAAAATCTTTACCAACCCCACATCTGACAGAGGGCTAATATCCATAATTTACAAAGAACTCAAGAAATTAAATGCCAAGAAACCAAATAATCCAATCCAAAAAAAAAAAAGAGGAACAGAGCTAAACAGAGAATTCACAAAGGAGGAATTCCTAATGGCTGAGAGACACTTGAAGAAATGCTCAGAATCCTTAATCATCAGAAAAATGCAACTTAAGAAGACTCTGAGATTCCATCTCATACCTGTCAGAATGGCTAAGATCAAAAGCTCAAATGACAGCACATGCTGGCGAGGTTGTGAAGAAAGGGGAACTCTCCTCCATTGCTGGTGGGAGTGCAGGCTTGTGTAACCACTATGGAGGTCAGTCTGGCGATATCTTAGAAAACTTGGAATAGCTCTGCCTCGGGATCCAGCCATACCACTTCTGGGTATACATCCAAATGATACCTCACCAAATCACAAGGAAGTTTCCTCATCTATGTTCATAGCAGCCTTATTTGTAATAGCTAGAAACTGGAAACAACCCAGATGTCCCTCAACCAAAGAATGGATTAAAAAACTATGGTACATCTTCACAACTGAATACTACTCAGCTATCAAAAATGATGAAATCATGCAATTTGCAGCCAAATGGATGGAACTAGAAAAGCTCATCCTGAGTGAGCTAACCCAGACCCAGAAGGATGCACATGGTATCTATTCATATTATATGAATATCATTATAGTTGGATTTTGGCCATATAGTACAGGATAACTATACTACAACCAACGCACCAAAGGGAACATGGACATAGACTTTTTTTCCTGTCAGTGAGACACTTTGCCCTGTTGGTGCTGCCTTTTATTCCCCCAGTGTATAAGGAGGCTCTTGGCCCTCATATGACTGCTGAACTGGGGTAGGGGACTGTTATGTAGGACACTCCACTCCAGAGGAGTGGGATGGAAGGGATAGAGGGTAGAGGGTGGGAGTGCAGGACTGGGAGGGGTGGAAAGAGGACACTACGATGGAGATGTAACCTGAAGTAATAAATAAATAAATTAATTGAGAAATAGTGGAGGGTCAGAGGGAAAGCATACAGATTAATAGAGATACATAAAGGTGAGAAAACCGAAAAGCTGGGGGCTTTGTAGTGCATTATTAAACCATAAAGAAGAGCGTAGGGTGACTTTAATAAAAGTGAGGCTAGTACTTTTGAGGGGATTTTATTAGGATGGGCATGCAGAGGGTTTATGAGATAACTGGAAGGGTTCGACTTCTTTTTATAGATTATAGTGTGTGTGTATGTGTGTGTGTGCGTGTGTGTTCGTGTGTGTGTGTGTGTTGCATGTGTGTGCACATATGAATGCATGGAAAACAGAGGTCAGTGTTTGGTTCTTTCCTTTATCACTCCACTTCATTTTTTAGACAGGGTTTCTCATTAGATTCACAGCTTCCTGTTTTGGCTAGACTGTCTGGCCAGTAAACCCTCAGATTCTGTCTAGCTCTTTCCCACCAGTCCATCTGCCAGCTGTCAAAGTCTGTGGAGAGAGAGGATCCAGGCAGGGGATGGTCCACTAATCTGGGTTTGGTGACCTCAAGAGGACAGCTGCCCATCCTCAAAAAGTTGTTGGAAATGGTTTGAGGATGAAGAACTAGAAGACCTGGCTTCTGCCAGCCCAGGGTAAGAAGGTAGGCAGTCCTCACAGGGCTGTGGCTGGCTACAGAGTGTACTCTGTGGGGAGGATGAGTGACTCTTCCTCCAAGCCACCTGAGTTAGTGCTCTGCTGGAGCACCTCCTGAGGAGTTCCACAGCCTCATAGGTGAAGCTCCCCATAGCTCCTGGTGAGTGCTCCAAGACCAAAAGAAATGTGTTACCATGACTGGCTGTGGATGCTGGAGATCAAATTTCAGGTCCTCACATGTATGCAGCAAGCCATTTACCCACTGAGACTTCTCCTCCCCTCCCTAAATCTACACACCCACACCATTAGTCCTCACATGCTAGTTTGCATCAGTCAACACAACTGAAATCAGTAGTCTGAAGGTCATTGATTGCCTCACAGTGACCTTCACCGACTGTAAACTCTGTAAAAGTCACTGTTGTTATTGCTGCCTTCTAGAAATTTCCTTCTAGCCATCTGAGCCTTCAGGCTGTCCTGACTTCCCCCTTTCCCTCCATCTGTCCCTTTGTGTCCCTTGGATGTGCGTCTCACTTCTGTGTTCTTGCTTTCTGCTTCTTCCTCTCTCCTTTACCTGCCATCATAAGCTATTAACATCAAAATCTCTGACCCTTGCCCTGTGGGAGTCTCAAGTGCATGTTCCCAACTCACTGGTTGCCATATCCTCCTGGATAGCCATCTGCCACCATAAAACGGCTATACCCAAACTGAACCCATTTTGTTCCTCAGTCTAAATTCTTCTCCCATCTTTACAAATTCAACAAACTGCTTCTTCATCCTGGTTTTGACTTTAAGTCTGACTCTTTTCTAGCAGCTATGAGGATGTGTTTGTTTTTACAAACTGGATTACATTCCAGTTCTCTGTGTCTCTTCCTGCACCTGGCTACATGTAGAGTGGTCAGAAGACTTCCAGTGGTTGCTTCCTTGGCAAGGGCAGCCTTCCATTCTCAGATGGGTGGCATCAAGCCTGCTTCTTCTTTGGTGATGGCATGCTTTAGCTCCGGACCAACACTAGTCACATTGGGCCATTAACATAGTTGGTGAGATCAGAATAAACTCTGCCTTCCAACCACACTATCAAACTAGTTGGTGTCCAGATCTATTTCTGCAGGTGGCAAGGTGGGGGATCTCTGTGACAGCTAGTGACACCTAGTCTCTGGGGCCAATGTTCCCAGCCACACTCATACCTAACTATCTCTGGCTTTCTATTAAGGAACTAACCTTAATTTCCATTGTCTTTTTTTTTTAAGAAAAAAAAAAGAAAGAGAGGAGTGGGGGGACTAGTTTCAGATACAGCATCTGTTGTTTGTGCCTAGAGGTACATGTTTAGGTGTTCATGTGTCCAACCACACATCTGTCTGTTTATTCGTTCAGCACACTTTGCAGAGGGGCTGTGGTACAGGGTGGGTGGTGTGGTCACTCACTCAGCCAGGTGAGTAGTGTGGTCACAACATGCCATATAGTACTATAGTTGCCATCTTTATCAGACCAGCTGTGCCTGCCTCTGAAAGGATCCACCAGGAGTGGGTCTGTGGACTGTGGACATTTTCTCAGAGGACAGGATAGGGTGGGCCACTGAACCCTTTCCTGAGATGATTCCTTCTACTCTTCCTAGCCATTTACTTGCCATTTATCTCTAATTGCATGTGGCTTTGGGGTCCAGGGAAGGTGCTAGAGTATATAGGTGGAGAACTCGGGGAGAGGGGCTCCATCTGTGAAGCTGTGGGGAGACTATCATCTACACTGAGTGAAGACTTTCCAATGTGGCTGCTTTGTGTTCACCCACACTATTGTTGGTAACCCCTCACCCATACTCATTAAGAAAGTTCAAGGAACTCATTGGTTCCAAGTTTGAACTCTGGTGCTTTGGGTGGTGGTTGGGACTGTGTGAGGGTGGAATAGACATTTGTTTACATCTCCCTGAGGGAAGAGAGTTTTTTGCAATATGGCCTCAAGGGATTAACTTCCCAGATGAAAGTTACAGTATTCTATCTTCTTCCTTAATTTTTATTGGCTCAGGGGATGTATATGCTCACTCACTCACTCATTCATTCCTCCATTCCCTGTGTGTGTATACCCGTGCGCACACACACGAGCACATACTTATATTCCACAGGATGTCTTCCTGAACCCAGAGCTAGGCTAGTGGCCAGCAAGCCCCAGAGAGTCTCTTATCTCCGCCACCCCCACTCCCTCACAGTGCTGGGGTTATAGACACATGTGGTCACACCTCACTTTTTATTTGGGTACTAAGGATTTGAACTCAGTTCTTCCTCCTTGCACAGCAAGCACGCTTCCTGCTGTTAGCCTTCTCCCCAGACTCATTTTCTGTCTTTATAATCTCTTCTCCCTTGCCATGAGCTCCCATTCCTTTAGAGATGTTATTCTGTATGCTCTGTATTCATTGCTGAAACTTCACAATGTCTTTGGAGGTCCAGTAAGGATTCCCAAACAGGACAGACACTGAATGTGTTCCCTGGACAGTAAGTTTCACACCAACTTACCTGAAGGATTCTGCAATTGTCTGGGCATAATTCAGACAAGTTCAGGTCCCTACCATGATGCATGTGACTTGGGTCTGGTACTCTGACTCAAGACGGCAAAGAAATGAAGAAAGGAGGCAAACAGACACGCACTCTGATGGAATTGCACCAACCTCCACACAGCGGCTGGAAACCCAGAACATTTACTATGTGCAGTGCACATGGGAGGAGTCAGTTCATTTCCATAGGAGGTAGGTGTCTGTAGGTGAGCTATCTCAGGCTGTAAGCATTCGGGGGAGGAAGCTTTAGTTGTTGTTAGTTGCACAGACTGACAACATTTAGACTTTGACCAGAGGAAGGCTTTGCCATCCCTCTGAACTTCACCTGCTGTAGTTTCTCTGCTTCACTGCTCTCTTGGGTCTGAGGCATCGGGATTCTTGACATGGCTATACAAATATCAAACAACACATGATCACTCAGAGCTTCATCCATTCTTTAAACATTCATTCAAGGTTTTCTCAGGTCCACACAAGTCCCCAAACAAGGTTTGCAGTAGAAAGCTGATATCCCATGGTTTCCCTGTTACCATGCATTCCCATACTTCCCTTGCCCTCTGGGAATTTATGCTCTAAAACCACAACAATTGTGAGTGTAGTTGGTCTAAATTGCTTGAGTTTTTCTTTGCTTTCTGCCTAGATAAGTTACTGCCAAGTAGGAAAATAATAATTGAGGGGCATAAAACCACCCCTTCAAAAGAGTTTAGAACATTACTTTCTGGGAAAAACCACAGCAGAGTTTGCCAGCTAGAATTATTTGCTGGATAATCATAGTCCTGATCCTGGCCAAAGTTATCACAACAATGTCTTAAGCAACACCCCTCAAAGACAAGACAGCAGTCGGTTACAACCTGACCCTGCTCATTTCTGCCTGTAAAGATGTGCAGGGAAGACGGTGGGGAGGAAGATGATGCCAGGAAAGTTTTAAGCACTCTAGATGATTAAGAACAGGTTTTTAAAAAGTACTCACTGCTCAAAACACACGTCTATGTTTGTGTGTGTGTGTGTTTAAATGTCACGACATAGCAGCTCATTTTGACTGATGAAGGAGGAGATGCTGATGAGAACAATACATTTCCATCCACGTTCTGAAGGAGGAGGTAGATGAAGGTCACAAGGAAGAAAACAAAGCAGCTCATGATTCATGTTTGGGGTTTTCTATTAAAACCCATTTGCCCAGGAAGTACATAATCCTTTCTTTTCTTGTCTCAGCAGCATCGGTCAAAATGCCAGAAGTCCTGGCTCAGGAAGATGGAAATGTTTTCTCTTCTCTCCTGAGGAGAGAAATTGGTTAGCTTGTTCTGGATTTTTTGACAGATTTTGGCCTGAAAAGTGTCACACCTCAGAAGTTCTGGCTCCAGAGAGCTTGTTAATGGGTACCAGTTCCATCCTCAGTGATAGGATTGTAAGTGGGGGAGTCTCACAGTCCAGCTCATTATAGCCATGCCACATAAAACTATGAGCCAAGAGGCCAGACCGTCTGGCTTTATTAGAACCAGCAATCAAACATCTGTTCCATTCTCCCCAGTCTATCTCACTTACAGATGCCTGACTCCCTAAATGCCTAGCAATTCCTGGGTACCACTTTGAGCTTTAGCAATCTTTGTGGTCACCTTTCCTAAAGCAGCATTGTTTTCCACTTTGGGTATGTGGTTAAGCAGGGAGTGGTATATGTTATGATACAAACCTTGTTTGGGGAGCATTAGAGATCTTAATTATACCCAGACAATTCTTGGATCGTCTAGATAAGTTAATATAAATCCTAATGTCCTGGAGAAATATCTTCAGTAGGCTATTATAGTCTCATCCTCAAAATTGAAATATTATCTGTGATATATGAAATAAATTTGGCATTCAGGAGCTCAGTAAGGATCGTTTATCAGGAACCCAAGCATAAAGCCCTCCACTGAAATACTTATTCATCTATAAAGATTGTGCTTCAGTATTTGAATCTACAAATATTACCATGCCTGAGTATCCAAGAATAGTTTTTAAAATAGTTTTGGAAAAGGTTTAGTTATTTTTATTTGACGTGCATGGCTATTTTGGCTACATGTGTATCTGTGCGCCATGTGTGTGCAGTGCCTGTGGAGGCCAGAAGAGGGTGTTGGATCTGGAACTGGAATTAAAGCCAATTGGGAAATGCCATGTGAGCATTGGGAGCCAAACCCAGGTCCCCTGAAAAATCAGTACACACCATTTAACCACTGAGCTCTCTCTCCAACCCCATGACTGTTTGGATTACCCAAAGCTTTTTGTGATGGTTGTCATTTTCATCATCACCATTATTTAAACAGGAGAAGTTAATATATGCACATGTTAAGGCGTGATAGGGAAGTAGCTACAAGCCTCTAGAGAGAACTCCACAGGGTCCTTGAGGACTGATGGAGAGTACCCAAGGAAGGCTGGACAAGGATACCCCTAAGGCAGGGTTTCAGACCTCTTTAGAGAGGGTGAAATTATGCCTGTCCAATGGCAAAGGACTTCTCTGCATTTCCGAGAGAGCTGGACCACAGTCATAGTCCAAGCAAACCACCTTCTAGGCAACAGGGCACCTGTGACCTTATAATCTTGCAAAAACAAACCTGACTGCCTGGAATGACAGCTCAACCGCAGCATGTTCTTTGGAATATGCTTCCTTTCCTAAGCTTTGCAAAACATCTTACTACAGCAGGCTTGCTCCTGGCCCGAGCTATGATCCCAATGCCAATGCCTGAAGAACATCAGTGCTGGCTACTTTGAGTCTGAGTGAAGCTGAGCTTTGCAAGACCTATCATCATCAAGCCACTTGAGAGAGACCTCAGTGGGTCCTCCTGGATGCTGGCCACTGTGGTGTCCATGCTGCCCTCTTGCTTCCCTTGATGTGGATGAATTTTATAACTTATCATTGTCCTTTTCTTTCTGTGAATTTCTCTCCCGTGTGCTCGCTCCTCTCTCCTTTTCCCCCTCTCCCCTTCATTCACTCCAAAACCCTTCTCTTGCTCTCTCTTTTTCATGGGAAAAAAAGCAAGCATTTGGATCTTCTCCCAAATTTCTAATCTTTTTCCAAACTTGACAGGAAATCCTGATTAAATTACCATTCACCTTCCTTGAACTGATATTTTAACTAACATAAGAAACATGACCATGAAACTGACTCCAGAGGGGAAACCCTAGGCTAGTTAAACTCATTTGCACACAGGTAAATCTCAGCTATTGGACTTGAGAGGACAGAGTTAGTGTGGGGGCATGGTATCAAGTGTCTAATGAGACACAAAGGGAAAGAGGCACTGGGTCTTGCCCAGGCACCCAAACTAAGAACTCAAAACACGAGGTACTCTTTGCTTCTTCTATGGGCTTCTTGCAAAAGGAATTTGCCCTGTTTTCTCTAGGGAAAGGGCATCTATCCTATGGTATACCCTCCATTCCCCCCTACACACACACACACACACACACACACACACACACATACACGTTTGCTCAAGTGATCAGCTCATTCTATGCTAAAATTTTGCTGAAAGCCTATGACCATTTAACACCAATCTGAAGTTCACTGAAGAATATTATTGGTCCACCTTTGTCATTTGCCCATCCTAGTTTCAATGTGAAAGGACCAGAAGATTGGGATAATATCTGATATGTACACACCAGGTGGAAGTTCATAAAATACATTTTCAGTGTATGCCAAATGCCTCATCTCATTTAAGAATTATGATTTCAGAGCACGGGCACTGAGCTCATAAAACAAGACACCTTTGTTTGTTAAAAAGTATGGCTTTTAAAAAAACATGCATATGTGTAACCTGACAATGGAGAGATCCTTTAAAAATACATTGTTTATTCACTCATGTGTGTATATGTGTGACTCTGTGTGCCATAGAACTTGTGTGGTGGTCACTTGCAGGAATTGGTTTGTTCCTTTCACCAAGAAAGTTCTGGGGGATTTTACCCAGGTTGTCAATTTGGCAGCAAGACCCACTGAGCAGTCTGTCCAGCCCAGGAGATGTTTTAGGAGTTAAGACATGAGATGATTTTGCATTGGATGGTCACCCCATGTGGCCTCTTAATGCAGTGAAGAGATTTGTAAACACAGGAAGGTTTAAAGAGGATTTTGTGATTCACATACTGGTTTATAGAAAACATTTTCTTGATATTCAGATGGATACATTCTGACACAACGACAAGAAGTGTAATACAGTAAATACATATACTAGTAATATCCATATTTAATGCTACCATGGAGGATGATGTATCCTGCATAATCTGTACATGTTGGATATTGATGAAATTGGTAGGAGCAGTGGGTTTGGTCACACAAGCATCTTGACATATATACAATGAGTGTGTTGCATCATGATGTCACTAGGCAACATGTTTTTTTTTTTTTCAGATCCAGATCTTACAGTAATCATCACCATCCTTGTGGTTGGCTACTGACCAAAAATTGTATGAGTGACGTGACTATATTTCTATGGAGAGAGAATTTTAATCATTCCAGAGATGAACCACTATAAGAATACATTTTGAGGGGCTGGAGAGATAGTTCAGCATTTAAGACTATCTTTTGCAGAGGACCCAAGTTCAGCTTCCTACATTCATGGTGGGTGGCTCACAGCTGCCTCTAACTCCAGCTCTAGGGGATCTGACATCATCTTCCAGACTCCATGGGTAACTACCCTCATACATTCACATATCCCCCCCCCACACACACACACATACACATAAGTGGAAGTCTTTTGAGCAGGTTTCTAACAAACCATCAATAATTTTAATGTGAAATTTAAAAAAATTCCAGTATAATACTTTCTCATGATACACTGACAATGTTCCTAAGACAAATGCCATTGTCGTTTTTTGTCTTAGATGAAGAAATTCAGGATTAGAAAGCTTCAGGAGCATATCCAGTGTCACAGAGTTAGTCATTGGGCGAATGAGGAGGTTGAGTTTCTATCCAAGGCTACTGGACAGCTTGGATGGCATAGCAAGTCCTCTCAGTTCATCGAATCAGAGGGGGTAGATGGCTGTTTTGATTGTCATTGGGAAAAGGGCCTTCAGAAGAGGGTTCTAGACACTAGGCACAACCATGACCTTCTCTGACATGATGGTTAGGAGGCAACTGTTGTGCAAAATGGAAGGGGACATTGTAAAATCACCCTCTAGACTCTGACAGAGGATGCCAGATCCTTACCTATGATTTTAGGAATCCTGGAGAATCTACCAAATATGGTTGCGCTGGTTAGTTTTAACTGTCAAATTTACACAATCTAGAATCACCTAGAAGAACGTCTTAATGGGGAACTATCTAGATCAAACTGATCTGTGGCATGTCTGTGGGGGACCGTCTTAATTGTTAATTCATATAGGAAGACCCAGCCCATTGTAGATGACACCATTCCATAGGTTATGGCCCTGAACTGTGTAAGAATGAAGAAAGCTGACTGAACATAAGCAAGCAAGGGTGTGTTTCTCTCTTTGTTCTCGACTATGAGTGTGATGTGACTGGAGTTCCTGCCTGGACTTTCCAGGATTGATGGACAGTGAGCCAAATAAACCCTTCCCTCCCCTGTGCTATTTTGGTCAGGGTATTTGTCACACCAACAGAAATTCAGCTGACACTAAGCAAAAAAGACAGTAGAGAATGCAAGCCTGAGCTCTCTCTAAAATCTTATGCTATCTTAACAGGATGCTGTCCTACTAGTCTGCTCCCTCCCCAAGTAGAGTCCTGCATTGTCAACTCAGTGCCACTGCGGGGGGGGGGGGGGGGGGGTGGCCCACCTTGACCACCCTCCTCTGTGGTACGAGTTTATTAAAATAACCAATTTTGAGAATGTTTTTGTTTAATCCCAGGCATGAGGCTGCTTAAGACACAGGTGTAAAATATTAACTGACTCATGAACTAGCAGAGGCATGGCTTAGCCAACTGAGCAAGTTTAACTCAGAGGACTTTGAGAAAGGGATAAAAAGCCAGAGTCCTGAGGAGAAAGGGGCTCTACAAAGAAGTAGGAGAAAAGGGACTCTACAAAGAAAAAGGAGGGCTACAAAGAGGAGAAAGGGCTATAGAGAAGAAAGAAGTTGCTGTTCTCCTGGCTGCTGTTACTCCCCCAAACTGCTGCTTGTTCTTCCTGCTGCTGTCTCCTGGCTTGCTGGACTTCTACCGAGACTGGTATTACCCCCAAAGAACCCAACAACCCTAATCAGCAGTAAGTACTCAAAGAGAACTCTATCCTTTCACCTTTAACCTTCTTTCTCCACTGTATAGTGTTGGTGGGGTTGAGAGGAACAAGGAGTGGAAAGGAGGTAGAGATATTAAATATTAAAAATAATTAGAGTGAATAATAAGAAATAATAATAAAAGCCACTTGCTACATTCCTCCTCTGTCTACATTCTGGAATGGGAGTCATCACATCATTCACCAGCTCTCTAGGACCACGCTGTCACAGGACAAAGGATAGCTTGGATAATCTGTGACTAAGCTGAAGAAAATTCAAAGCCTTCAAAATATTTTATGTACCCACATATTATTAATCTAGTAATGAGTTGCCTTCATTTAGCAAGAATATGGTTTATCTAGCTTATTTCCCACAATCTTGACAAGTGGGAAAACCAAGATTGCGCCACGAACTGCAAAATGCCAAGAAAGAACAAGAATTCGCCGTTCTGTAACTCAATTGCAGCCAACTGAGTTTCTTCCTTATTACTTTCTTTTCCTCCCAAACAAAACAAATTTATAATAGGAACACTTTCCTGGCACATGCTGTATCTGGCTTTAACACTGTTTATCTGTTTTATAAAAATATGTTTGCGAACTCCTCTCAGCAATTCTTGGAAATAGAATGCTTTTAGATACAGGCACTATTGAGGTGTTATCCTCTGAATTTAAAAAAGTCTGAATATGACATATTTCATACCCAAGTAACATATTTTATACAAAAATATGGTCATGTTGGGAAAAATGAAAAAGATGAACAGATGTAAAGGATTCATTCTATTTGCTTTCAGGCCATTCATTTTTAAGGCAGACGTCTCTCTGGTTTATATATTTCCTGAAATTACATTTTTCACAGCAGAGTAGAACACCCTATTGCTATGAAGTTCTCATGTCTTTAAGTCATATTTGGATCCAAGAGAAGAGTCAGGTGCTAGAGGGATGCCCACCTCATTTCCCAAAGTCCCTTGCTCTGGGGATCCTGACATCACTACTTCAAAATCACCCACCCAGGAAGGTAGACATTCTGATAATTCACACCTTTCCAGGGAGTATCAGACCATGCTGGGTACAGAAGGACCTCTTGGATTCACCAACCTGCTCCAGCCAGCTGTGCAAACACAGCCCTACAAAGAGAAAGCGTCACTCAAGGTCTACTGACTGACAGAGCACTTCTAGAACCTTTAGAGAAAACAAAATAAAACCAAACAGGAAAAAAAAAAAAAAAAAACAAATCCAATTGGTACATTCTGAGGGGCGGAAGTCACTGCCTTTAGTTGTGAACCCACATGGGTCCAGTGGAAATTTCCAAACCTGAGGCCACACATGTCCTGGTTAAAATCCTAGGATCACAAAGCAAAACAGAACTAAATGAATGGGTGTGGGAAAGGAGAGTGTAAGAAGGAAGATGAAATGAAAGGGGAATGTGTGGATGATAAGGGAGGATAGGGGTAAGAGGAAACAGAACATATTATGTATTTAATGGTGATAGAACAAGTTTAACCAATACAATAATCCAAACAACTTGATTTTTATTCAGCTCTGACTTAAATAAAATTCCAAGATGACTTGTAAAGTTGTCTTGTATCCAACAACAGTGGGAATAAGCTCTAGTGTGCTCCATGCACCATCTGAGAGCCAGGCAGTGCATGATGGGACTGACTTAACAGTGTTCCTAGTTATGGCTAGAGCTCACCATTGTATCCTGATTTTGACTATGGATTGCTCCCACCCAGTGTTGTTTGTAGAGGAAAAACACAGGGATTAGAAAGATGGGATAATTAAGAAATGGAAACTAATAGTCATGCAAACGTGTCATTTTGTTAGTTACTATGACAGTCTATCACAGTTATTTTCTAAGCTACTCAGAAATCAAGTTGCTAAGAGACAAGCAATATTTGCTTATCTAAATATAAGAGATAGATAGGGCATCTTCAAAAACCTCAAGAGATCTGCAGAATATGGCATTCAAAGATGTTTCCTTAACTTAAGATTTTTTGATATCGAGACATGTCAGCTCCTGACAACACCCCCTATTCTACTCCAAGTAGAAGATGAGCATCGAAGAATCTCCAGTGGGAGATGATTGAATTGGTGATAGGCCTTTCTCTTGGCAATAAAAACCCCTTGCTTCAACTGTAGACAGACTGCTGTCCAAAAAGGACAAAACTTGGAAGCAGGTAAGTCGACAGCCTAGCTCTGCCAAGACAGGGTAGGTAAGTCCTTCATAATTCCTGCTCTACAATCAATGTCTGTCTGAGAAATGGGGCCAAACGGCTGAAGATTGATGCTGTAATGTATAGAGAGAAAATGGGAACTGTCCAGGCAGCCACTGGTATGTCATTTGTTAGTTTTGGAAGCTGCAGGCCCTGCACTTCCTATATAATCAGATATATTTATCCCTCTCAGGTCTCTGAGGTGGTTGAAGAATAGATAGCTAGAGTCTCATAGTTAAATTTTGAGTTGTTTAGGAATCAAGAGGGTGTTCTGGATCTAAGAAGATATTTTTAAAATTGTGAGGCAAGTTAGTATGAAAGCTGAGTTAGATATAGAACTTTAAACTCATGGAGATGGTTAGATAGTAGAATGTTAAAGTCAGGTGCCAAATACATATGGACTGGACACTGGGAATGTATGCATATAACTCACATAATTGTGGCCTATTTATTTCTGTTGTTTTGTATTGTATTTATAGTTATAATAAAAAGAACCATTTGTTGGACTGAAAGGGAGGCTGTTGGGGCAAAAAAGAAATACTTGAACTAAAAAAAAAAAGGAAGAGGATGGGGGGTTGGGGGGGGAGGAGGGTGGAAGGGTGGGACTGGAGGGGGGAGTAGGGAGGGGACTGTGATTGAGATGTAACTTGAAGAAATAAAAAATAATTATTTTTAAAAAAAGAAAGATGAAAGACTTATTCTGGGGAGAGGGTGGCTTTGAAGTTGGGCCTGACTCCAATGTCAGTGTGGACGGTTTTACATTCTTAAATAGCTTGTTGGGATTCACACCTCTGCTAACCAGAGGTTTGGCTCCTTACTAGAAAGTTCTATATCCATGACAGAGTTCCCCAAGAGGTGATAGCTTTGGCATGGAGGGAACCTAGAAGTCTCAGAATTGTCCACTGTTCTTCCTGGTAGCCCTGGTAACCACCCAGTTATGATGCAGTAGAAGACATCACATCTGCATTGTATGAAGTCATGCAGCAGTCTGATTTTGTATTAGGATCACCAAAGATAGCCCCAAAGAGATTTGAGGGAGTGGTATTGTGGAGCATGAGACTGGTTGCTTCATCCAGGGGGCCTCTGTTTTGTCATCTGTAAAATGGAGATAAGGAAAGTTTCAACTTCATGGATCTATCTTTGACAATCAATGATGTAATATTTGAGGTATTCAGCATGGTGTTTATTACACAGCAAATACATAATGGCTATTATCACAGTGGTTTTCCAGTATTGGAGGGAGCTATGTTATTCCATGGATACTTGAAATGATGAGTAGTGTTGGATCTGTTTTTCTTTCTCTCCCTGTCTACACACACACACACACACACACACACACACACACACACACACACACAC
>CAJQZJ010033670.1:858296-876942 GCA_907164525.1 Lophiomys imhausi | reverse complement strand
GATAGATAGATAGATAGATAGATAGATAGATAGATAGATAGATAGATGATAGATAGATGATGGATAGATGATAGATAGATGATAGACAGACAGACAGAAGACAGACAGACAGACAGACAGACAGACAGACAGACAGATAGATAGAGAGATATGAATGCACACTGTATGTGTGGATGTGCAATCCCAGGTATGTACTCAGGCCAGAGGAGGATGTCAGGTGACCTGCTCTATTGCCCTATATTCTCTTGAGACTGGCTCTGTCATTGACTCTGGAGCTAGCTGCCCTTACTGTCTCGAGCATGGTGGTGTGCTGGGTGACATTATGATGTCTGTTTTATGGGGGAAGGCTGTTGATTGCTGAGGCACTGGATAGTCTGTTCAATTACATGAAAACAAAATAACAACTTGACCTGGCTGACTCCAAAGAGTGTGTCCCTATGCTATGATCCCCTGTGAATTGTCACTAATGTCCCATCCTAGGCAAGAAAAGGGTGAATTGGCAGAGCCCAGAGAGGACACTTGGGTTCCGTTGGCTTGGTTAGGGCAGCATCCAGCTCTAGTTTCCCAGATCCCTAAGGGTCTGAACCCCCTTATCCCAGATCCTAAATAAAACTCTCCTTACTCTTTATATTCAGTTCTTCCTGGTACCTGAGCCCTTTATCCTAGCATCTCCCTGTGCTATTGGCTCAGGAGTGATGAGGTATAATTTTGGCCCATGTTGATGTCACTAAGGGTTTTGTAATAAATGTGATTACAACTCACCTTGATGCTTCTTGGATTCCCAAAGATGCACTGGGTAGCTTCGCCCATGTGAGCTCTTACTATGAACACCAGTGTTCGGACTCAGACCCCTGTTTAAATAACAAAGTCATGGTTTCATTTTGAATTTAAGAGTGTGGAAGGGAAGTAAAGAGGGAGAATGGAAGAAAAGACGGAAAAGGAGGATGAGAAAGAATAGAGTAAGAGAGTGGGTTTGAAGGAGGTGGGGGAACACCTCAGTGCTAAGCTGCCTCCTGATGCCTACATTCAAATCACACTAGAACAGAGTGGAAGGGTAGCTTGCATGGTCTCTCCATCCTCTCCATCTTCTGAGGGTTGAGCCTTCTCACTCTGTGCTCCTGGATGTTCCTCCAAGTCTCCTGAGACTCTGCCTCAGCATCTGTTGTGAAGATAACAGCACACCCTCCCCAAAGAACAGTGTGGAGAATTAAATAGCAGCAAATGCATTATAGCTACAGAATGCTTGATTCTCTCTCTAGGAAGGGCACCACGTCTTCTCTGCTCAAACCTATAGTGAGTTCATTTGCAGGATCTCTGAAGACCTAAGCAATGCCTTCTATTTCTTTCCTAAGTCTGTCTCTCTCTGCCCTGGTCCAAAGGCTTGCAGGGCTTGCTTCATTTCCACACTAGACAAGAATCTCTGCATTTCCCCCACTGATTGTGCAGAGGCCACTTCACTTAATCACCCTCTGGTCAGGACACTCATCTTGACCTAGGCAAGCAGCCCAGTGGTAGAGCACTTGGCCTAGTATGTATAAGGCCCAATAATACCAGTATTTGGAAAGAGGAAGAAGGTAGGAAGGAAGGGAAAAATTAAATCTATGCCTTAGTTCCATTTTGTTGTAATTCACTCTTACAAATTCATTTGTACAACCATGAATGGGCAACAGTTTTACGGTGTGTGTGTGTGTGTGTGTGTGTGTGTGTGTGTGTGTGTGTGTGTGTGTGTGTTCTCATGTGTACAGATGTGAACACATGTGCAAACACTTGTGCCACAGGAGCACATCTGGTGTCCTGTTCTATCATTCTCTGTCTTATTCTGTTATGTGGTTTCTCACTGGTCCTGGGGACAGGCTGGAGGCCACCAAACTCTAATGAACCTCCTGTCTCCACCCACCTCTCCCCACATAGTTAGAAGGTTACAGTCCTGCACAGCCATGCCTGGCTCCTTCACATAGGTGTTGAGGGTTCAAACTCAGATCCTCTTGAATCGGCAATAAACACTCTCACCCACTGAGCTTACCCCTCAACCCCATATGTCTTTTTGTATAAAGGAAACATTGAAAAGAGGGTACAGGTAAGAAATGGGGAAAATATTAGACTGATTGACAGAAGAGTAGACATTTGAAGCTGGAAAACAGAATAAGAAGCTATGGATCAAGAACCTAGGTTCTAATGCCACAAATAGCCCAGTCCTAAAACTGTATTTTGAGGGACACTGTAATATTGTTACTGTGTTTTAAGGACAGTTTTAAGGCTATGGTTCTGGGAAATGGACTCTTGCTATTTGTCTGTTGGGGAATCTCCACCAGGGAGGGCCTAGGGCATGAGTAAGCTGACATGTTTTGCTTCCCAAATGTTGAAATTCATTATTCAGGTGTTTGAGCACATGGCAGTGGGTGGGTTGTCACCTGGCCAGGCTGGGTTGAAATGGCAGCTGTGCCACAAAGTGGCTGGGCAACTTCCTACATCTTTTGTTCTTGAATCTCACCTGGAATGCAGGTTGTAGGGATTTTGCAGGATAGGCTAGCAAATAGAAACAAGAAAGGTTCATGTTGGCCTCTTCCTGTTAAATGGTCACCAACTGTTCATTATGTTAGTGTTTGGATTTTGACAGCAAAAGGCTTAGGTCCACATCTGATAAGAGGAAGGAAAGAGAGGGCATAATGGGAGGTTGATGAAGGTAAGGGGACCCGAAGATGCCTCCTCCCTAGGTTACTATTCTATGAGATGAACCACCATGAAAGCTAGACCTGCTACAGCTTGGACGGAATTGAAGCCATAACAGCAAATGGCTGTTCCTGCTTAGGGTTGTTTCCATTGTCTATGGTCTTCTGCATGTTGGCGCAAGTTTTAGGATTGGTTTTGAATAGTTCTGTGAAGAAGGTCTTTGGAATTCAATGGGGATCACAGCGAATCTGCAGACAATCTTCGAAAGGAAGGCCATCTTCACGATGTTACTTCTGCCAGCCCAGGAGCAGAGCAGTTCTTCCATTACCCAATGTCCTCATGGATTTCTTTCCTAGGCTCTTGAGATTCCTGTGCAGAGGTCAGTCACCTTCTTTATTTTTGGGGGGTTGGATGTCTGTGAGATGGGAAGAAAGAGGCTTTGAGGAAAGGGAAGTGAGGTGATCACATGGGGCATGGAGGTTGGAGAGATGGCTCAGCAGTTTAGAGCATTTGTTACTCTTGCAGATGGCCCAGGTTCAGTTCCCAGCATCCACATGGTGGATAATAACCATCAGTAACTTCAGTCCCGGGGTACATAATGCTCTCTTCTGACCTCAGTGGGCACCAGGCATGCATGCAGGGAAATACTCATACACATAAAATAAAACAAATTAATCTAAAACACCCTCATGGGATATGAAAGTGGAAGGGGGAGTTTGGGGTGGAGGGATACAGGAAAGATGGGGGTCAGGGAGATCAAGGAGTAGGGTGGAGGAGCAACCAAAAACTAAGTATGCATGAAATGGCATAGGAAACTTGTGATTTTGTATGCTGGTTAGAAAATAAATGTACAAATACCCAATGGTGTCTGCCCAGTTTGCAGGGAAAAGCAGCTGGAAAGGCCGCAGCTTCTTCAGCTGGCTCGGCTCCACCTTCAGTGTTCTACCCCTCAGTGGGTCCTGTGTTTATGCAGCTATCTCAGGACACCCTCTTCCAGATGCACACAGCTGCAAGATGCCGAGGCCAAGGACCCAGTGTTCGGTGGGAACACATTTTGTTCTCATCCGCCCCACTGGGAACGGATGGATCCTAACACAGGCTCTCACTGTGCTTGGCTGGGACAGCAGCTACAGTACATAGACAATGGGTACATGACACCCCCAGATGCCACTTTTGAACTTTCAAACCTCCTATTGGGTGCTTTCTGGAACACCCCAGTTCCTTTCCTGGGGGGAGTGGTCTGGCACAGCCTCCCACATCACACTGAGCTGGCCGTGATTCAGAAACTTTCTAGAGGCAGGACGTTGAGCGTGTGAGTCTGGGGGATATCAACCCTCCCTGGAGCAGATGAGAAAGCCTGGCCATGCTGCAGACCCTGCTTTCTTTATTGTGTCCTCTCTCCAGCTGAGAAAACATGGGGGTCAGGCCAGTGAGATAGCTAGCCCAGTGGGTACAGGGTTGGGCTGTGAGGACTCATTTCTGTTCTGAGACCCTCAAGGAGAATGTTGTCTTCTGACACTGCATGCATGCCATGGCACACACACCCACCCAAAATGAATAAGTGTAATCCAAAAGGCAGCTGTAACTCGAGGCCCAACAGCTCTTAGGTTGGGGACGACTGTAGAGAACTTAGTTCTCAGGCCTCAGTGACCTCATCAGCTCACGGGTGACTTTGGATGACCTTGAGCCTTCTGAGTCGGCCGGCCCCGGGGAGTTAAGAGCTGTTGAGGTGTGTCCTCCTGGATTTGTGAGTGAGCTCTTGTCACAGAGGTACAGTCAGGGTGGGTGGGGAGTAGGGAGCCTCTCTATTGTGGGTTGTTGGTACTCCGGACTCTTTCCTGACTCCTTGTGTTTCCTGGGTCAGCTGATCTGCCATTTCTGGTTTCTGTGCTGCTGGTGTCAGCGGTCCCTCTGCCTCGCAGGACCACTGTTGTTTCACTTCGTATGCACGCACTTGGGTCTCAAGATGCGTGGACACTCTTCTAGAAGTGCAGCACATGGCTTGAACAACATAGGCTAAGATCTAGTCTTCATTGACCAGAGCTTTGGAGGAGGCTTGCCAGCTTTCATCAGCCTATGCAGATGTGTGTCTGCAAGACCTGGGATCCGAGGACCTAAAAGAGTGGGCCGGACTACAGTCTAATGCTGTAGATAACCTTACCTCAGTTTCAGTGTGCTTTTATACACAAATGAAACAAAGAAAGCAATGGTCCAGGGAAGGTTGTTTGAGTTTCAGAAAAACATGTAAATAAACACCAATAAGCACATAGTAATATTGACAGAGCATCCCTTCCCCAGAGCTTTCTCACGACAGACCAATTTAAACACAATTGCCTGGCACGCATTATAGAGTATATCTGAGAAAGCACTAAACCAAGAGAGAAAGCCATATCCAGATTCAGGGCACACTGACCAGATTGGGTTCTGTAGCTACGGTCTGATGTCCAACACGAATAAACATGTCTTGTAAATTGAATGTAAATGTTTGTCACAGGAGATATGAAATCGCATCCAAGAACAACCCAGGGAACAAAATGCACTTGAGGTAAAAAGGTCCTCTGCCTTTTTTTTTTTTCCTTAGAGCCTCGCTCACAGTTCCCCAAGACATTGTTCTCCATGGGTCATTCTTTTGACCGTGTTCCAACAAGGCTGGCACTCAACAAAGGCTGAGGAAATAAAATATGCAGGATGTCTAATGAGTGAGTGTCCTGAGAGCTCGGATAGCCACACCAGGAGGAAAGTGGATCTGGGCATCTGAGCAGAACGTGGGCAAGGCAAGGCAGCCATCCAGAGGATGCTACAGAACAGCAAGTGGAAAGGTCCTAAGGCAGGGACACATATGAGTCGGGCGAAAAGCATGACCAGAGCAAAGTGACCTAGAGAGCACTGTACAGAACCAAGACCAAGTTACTAGTGGAGTGGAGATGCCAGGATCTACCCAGAAGCAGGTCTGACTTTGGGTGCTCAATGCCACTGAGTTAAGGACACAGCAAGACACCAGACACCAGTCTTCCCTGCCAAGCATATTCCTGTGGCCACCTTCTGTCAGTCATTGCAGAGAAGTGATGAGCACGGAGACTAATGTAACCCACATCTCACAGAGGTCAGGTGGGTGTCCTCACTACCTTGCTTTACAGATGAGGCTTGGAGAGGTTAAGTCTCTGTCACAAGTCACACACCTAGCCAAGTGAGCAGTTCCAATTAGATCAGGCAGGCGGTCCCACAGATGTATGTCTCTGGCTGGCATGAATAGCACGATTAGCTCCACATGGGTCTGTTATGTATAAGCACATGTGACAGTGAGTGGTTGCACATCGTATTGGCAGTCCATGGGCATAAAGATATCTCTTGGGAGCATGGCACATAAGGATCTTCTAAACATTGTAGAGCCATTGGGAGCTCTGTTGTAAAAGCTCACTGAGAAGACCTGGTAGGGTCTGAGCTTCCTGAATCTGCCACTTGGTGCAAAGCAACCTGACCTTGGATTGATGTTGATGTCCTACTGTGACTCAGTTTCCCCAGGTATGGCACGAGGCCAACACAAGCATGCCCCTTATGAGGATATGTTCAAGGTGAAATATATTATTTCCAGGTTTTGGCATATGGCCAGACAACAGTCAGGATGTTCTGATCTAGTCAACTTTTCATAACTTAATCATCATGGGAAGGTCATCTTCCCTGTTCTAGACAGACTCCCTCTGTTGACTGCCCAGGTCCTAAATCAAGATGTGAGGCTGGACTGTCCCCAAAGTGGGTTATTTCCTCAATCACTAATCGGCTGTGTGATCCTCCTCTGTGCAACTTCTCCACTTTGGTATCCCACCCTTTTGGAAAGACTGGAGGAGTCTTTGTCTACAGTTGCTTTGCTGTTGTTTAAAGTTGCTTTGACCTTTTGGGATAGAAAATGCCCTGCGCCTGAGAGACACACCTTATCCCTTCAGTTGCTCTCCGAGTCTCAGTGTTTCTCCTCAAAGGTTACCCTCTCTGCATAAGAGTTGCTATGATGCTCAAACGGTGTGGTTTAAACAAACCATTCTGGTGCACCATCTCACCCCAAGGTGCAGCCACTTCTGTCTCCATCCTTCCTTGCCTGAGATGTCCTAGAAAGAATCTCAAGAGCCTTAATCAAAACCAACTTCTGCTGTTAAAGTACACGGAAGTCATCATAGAGTGTCCATATCCCCAGATGGTGACAGATAAGGTGGCCATTGTCACATGTCGTATTTTTAGGGATCATTTATAAAGAACAGTTATAAGGTTTTAATAGCTGTGTAAGTGTGTATCTCTCTCTCTCTCTCTCGTGTGTGTGTGTGTGTGTGTGTGTGGTGCATGTGTGTGTGTGCATGTATGTGTGTGTGGATGGGTGGGTGGGTGGGTGTGTGTCTCATATCTTTAATCCCAACACTTGGGAGGTAAAGGCATAAGGATCTCTGTGAGATTGAGGCCAGCTTGTTCTACATAGCAATCTCCAGGCCAGCTAGGACTACAGAGTAAGACCCTGTCTCAACAATAACAACTAAAAAACCCTCAACTTTTTTAAATGAATATAATGAACATATCAAACCAGTAACAAATGTTTAAACTTTAATTTATTTCAGGGAAAGAGAAGCTGAGCTGCTTTTGGAGAATCTCCAGCAGGGGCTGGGTACACTCAGTCTTTAAAGCACCTGCCATGCAGGGACGATGGCCCGAGTTCAATCTCCACCACACTGCACCCCTGACCCCCCAAAATACCCATTAAACATGATGGCCCACTGTGAGCTTTGGGTTCAGAGAGAGACACTGTCTCAAAAACTAAGGCAGGGCTGAAGAGAAGCCTCAGTGGTTAAGAGCACTTCCTGCTCTTCCAGAGGACCTGGGTTCAGTTCCCAGAACACACAACCACCTATAAATGTACTTCCAGGGGAATCTAACACACTCTTCTGGCCTCTGAGAGCACCAGAAATCGCATGGTACACAGGTATAGGAGTGGGTTGAAGACCTATAGATGTAAAATAAAATAAAACTTAAAGACATATGAGGTAGAGAAGTGATTGAGGAAGGAACTCAGCATCAATCTCTGGCCTACATACACACACACACACACACACACACACACACACACACACACACAAAGGAACTCAGCAACTAAAGGCCATGCTAAATGAAAATGTGTCACATGCACATAGACACCCACCGTGGAACCTAGACCCCATCCTATGCGGCTTTGGTCATTTCCAAGTCTAGGGATTCCCACATATCATTAGTCCTGTTAGCCATTCCTCCACTCCCCAGAACTTCTTACTCAAGCTCAGTAAATTCTGCACAAGGGCCATGTCGTGGCCCTCTCCTTTCAGTCTATAGAATTCTGTGGCAGAAGATGGGTTGCCTGCCTTGGCTGCTGTCCAATGTCATTTAATCCTGGAAGGACCCCCGTGATAAAACCACTTTCAATCTCTGTTCAAATACCTTGTTAAGCTTCCTGTTCAAATTTATTTTTCGAAACTGTTCGTACTAAGAAATACAAGCCTTCCTGAGAGCCGTTTCTCAAGCTATCTCTTGTAAGATGGTTTGGGCATGCTGTAAATCGTTCCTCCGTTGGTACAAGAAGTCATAATGGCATCTTTGGTGGCAGCCGGCTTGTAGCTAGAGCTGTGGATGGCTGTGGGGAGGGAGTCTTTCACTCCTCTTTAAAGTCAGGGTGGAAATTTACTGCCTCCCCAACAACCCCTGTGTGACATTCAGATGCATAAAATTCCAGCTGTGTGATGGTGAGTTTGCTTCTACGATTGTGGAAGGGGTGTGCGTGCATGTGTAGATGCATGCTTCTGTGTGTGTGTATGTGTGTGTGCATGTACATGTGTGCATGTGTGTGTACATGTGTGCATATTTTCAACTATGTAAACTCACTCAAATGTCTGTCTTGATAACCATTTACAGTTTTGATTATCTCTCTCTCTGTGCATGATGTATGTACATGTCCATGTGTATATGTGATGTATATACATGCAGATACACATGTCCATGCATATATGGAGGCCAGAAGACATCAGGTATCCTGTTTTCTGACTTATTCTCTTGAGACAAGGCCTCTTGTGGAAGCTGGAGCTAGGCTGGCAGCCATCAAGCTTCGGTTATCCTGTAGTCTCTGCCTTCCATAGTATTGGGGTTTTAGGCACATGCAGCCATGCCAGTGTTTCATGTGGGTGCTAGGGATTCGAACTCAGGTCCTAATGCTTGCTCCACAAACACTCATCCACTGAATCATCTTTCTAGCCCTTAGTTTTGTTTTGGGTTTTTTTTTCTTCTCTAAGATTAGAGAGAAATACACATTAAACTTCCCTAAGCATTTACCAAGACTGTTAAAGATGTTTAGGACCTGTGTTTCTTCAAGTCACATTCTAACACTATTATTCCAACATTCCTTATTACATGGCTTTGTCTGTAGTATGTGGCACAGAGAAGATGAAACCATGTAATACTATAAATGATGGCTAATTACCAAAATCAGTTCCTGTAACAACTGAAAGGATCTGGGTTTAAATGAAGTAAACAAGCCGAGTTGTCTGCTCCTCATTTTCATATGGCAAACTGAAATGCCACAAGGGCGTGCTCTCAGCTGTCAGCTCCTAATCTAATTAGGTGGGATAATTGGGGAGGTGGAGCCTGCTGGTGGTTGACAAGCCATTAAGACTCATTCTATTCATTCTGATGCAACTCTGGCAACAGGAGCATCTCCTGTCACCATGGCAGCCAGGAAGGCTTCTGAACTCATGGCTGACTCTGGCTGGAGTCTGAGGATGGCCTCTGGGCCTCTCGATAGGGATTGTAGCTATGGGGGGGCTGGGATAGTGGAGGTCCACCTTGTCCCATGATGTGACTCTGTAGAAACGCTGGTGGAATTCCTAGAGAGCAAGGGCACTTGATCCTGACAGTAAGGACATCGTGCTGACAGACCATGTGAAACATTGCCTTTTACAGACCCTTTGGCATGCATAACTAAGAACAGTTCTTAAACTGAACGGTCTTCCTAACCTGGCAAGCCCATACCCCCAAAGTTACAAAACCCCAAACCTTTGAGCACAGCCATGCTGCCACAAAGGAAAATTCCACACCATAAAACTTGGGTTCATTCACAAGATTATGAAAAAAAACATAAAATTTAACTGCAGGTGTAAAGGTAACCTGCAGTTAAACCGTTCAACACCAGCCCATCTCAAAACTTTTCATCTCTAGTATTTTAGATAATAGACAATATCTCTCTCCCTCGTTCTACTTCATTCCCATTCCCCCTCTATGTGTGTGTCTCTCTCCCTCCCCCCTCTCCACCTCCTCTTCTTTTCTCTGCCATTTCATTTTCAATCTTTACCTTTTCCCCACCCCTCCACTCTCACAGCCCCACCCCAGGCTTGTACATGTTAGGCAGGTGCTCTACTGATGAATCAGCCCCTAGCCCCCTGCTACCATCCTCTCAGTTCCTCATCAGCAAGGCTGATTCACCATGCAGACTCACTGAGTTGTATGTTGGCCATTTTGAGCGACAGCCCACCCAGTCACTGGCCATCAACACTATAGCATATTTTTAACAGTGTTTAGTTGTTGCTGCCATCGTCCCAAATGGTCACAAATTCGGTGACCTAAAGTGACAAGTGTTCATTACCTTATTGTTCTGTAGATCAGAAAACTGGGGCATTGGTTGGCTCAGCCAGACTCTGTGCAGAATCCCCAACAAGGCCCAAACCAAAGCAACCATGGGACTATGTTCCCTTCCAGGCACAAGTCACCCCATGTCCATTCATGGTACTTGTCAAACTAGACTACTTGTACTTATAGGACAAGTCACCATTTTCTTGGTGACTCTCCTCCAAGGTCAGTCCATGTTCCTGGGCATGGTCTGATTTGGCCATGCCTCTAGACACCCTCACCCAGCAGTAAAGGGTCCAGGGACCTTCATCTCATGTTCCTGATTTCTCCAGCCTCTTGTGCCACATGCCTCTGCCTCCAGTCAAAGAAAGTTCTTTGCAGATTTTAACCGTGCGCATGACCCCCAATAATCTCCCTATGTTAAGGTTTAGTAACCTTGCTGATGTCTGCAGATCCTCTTGTGCTGTGTACTGTGGCATACACAGCAGATTCAGAGATGAGTGTATGGACATTGTATTAGCTGTGTTCTCACTTCTGCAACAAAATACCCGACCAAAACAACTTAAGGGAGGAAAGGTTTATTATTTTGGCTCACAGTTCAGTTTTCCCATCCTATCATGATGGGAAAATGTTGCCGAAGAAGCATGAGATAGCTGGTCATGCCGCAGAGAGAGATGAATGTTAGTGTTCAACTCTCTTTCTCCTTTTTATTTGCCCTATAGGGTGGAGACACCCACATCCCTACTTCAGCTAACCAAATCTAGAAACCCCCTCACAGAAATGTCCAGAGGTTTGTTACCAGGATCATTCGAAATACCAGAAAGCTGGAGTCATGATTAACCATCAAAGACATCTCAATGGAGGGAAGTTGCTGGCTGAGTGACAGCAGGGGACTGTGCTGGCATGACAGTATTTTATCTTCATGTAGCTTAAATGCTCTCCTCAGGCCTGACTCCCATTGATCATTTCAATTTAGCTAATGTTTTCCTTCCCATAGAAAGCATAGAGTTGAATTTTGCTCCAGGCAGCATCCCAGCTACCACTCATGATTTTAAATTAGCAGATTCAAAAGAATAAAGTCACTCAAAGCGGAAAAAGAGTCCAAAGAGATCTCCACGGCCACATGTAAACCCCCAGTCTCATGGATGCTGGTGCCCTTGTATTCATTGGTAAATTAATCTCTGATGATGGTGTGGCTGTGGGGAAAAGATACCAGGATCACTCTGTTACCCATGCATCATCACACCTGCCATAGATGTGGGCAGGATCTCCACAGACTTGAAGCCCAAGACACAGCAAAATACACGGTAGTGATAAATCTGGGAAGCTGATGACCCTCTACAGCTACCTCAAAGTCCACTCAAGTCTCCAGAATGTCACTTGGTATTGTGAGTAGGGTGATTCCTTCTAGTTGTGCTTGATCTTAGTAGGCTGAGCAGACTACCACCAGACTACCACTTGATCCAAGTCTCTGTCAGAGAATCAGAAATATGATCCTCAGGGAAGCAGCTGAATGCCTCCTCTCCATATAACCCAGTCCTATTTCCCACATCCCCATAGCATCCTTGTGTTGCAGGAACAGATGCAGAAAGTGATGCTGTGACCCAAACAGGACCAGAACTCAGGACTCCTGTTTGCAGACAGTAAGGGACTCTCTCTAGTTAGAGTCGTGGCAGGTGGTAATTATCTTTTTCTTTAATTTTCATTCTGTGTCTTCATGAATGAACCTGAAAGCAACAAGCCTGACAAGGACTCTCCAAGGAGAACCAGTACAATGTGTTCCAGAAGGGGACTTATCTAGCTTGGCTCCTGCCTGCAGTTTTGTTGCTTCTTTTAAAATGAAGGTAGCATGTTTGGATTATGCCCTTGCCTAATGTGTGCAGCTTCTTTTTTCAGTGTTCCAGGATGGATGGATGGCTGGATGGATGGATGGGTGGGTGCATGGATGGATGGATGGATGAATGGATGGATGGATGGATAGACAGATGTAAGCATGCATGGTGGATACATTGATAGATAGATAGGCAAATGAAAGGATAGACAGGTGGATGGACAGATGGATATGTGGATGTATGTACATATGGATGAGTAGATGGATGAATGGTCCAATGGATGTTTGGACAGATAGATGGATGGATGGATGGATGGATGGATAGATGGATGGATGGATAGATGGATAGATGCACAGAAGGATGGACAGTTGGATAGATGGACCAGTGGTGGTTAGGTAGATGAATAGTGGTTGGAAGATGAATGGAAGGATAGGTGTATGAGTGGATAGATAGATGGATGGATGGATGGATGGATGGATGGATGGATAGATAGGTAGACTAGTGTATGGCTAGATATCTATGGAAAGGTGGACTAATGTATATAAAATGGACAAGTAGATAGAAGGAACAGATGAAGGGATATAAATGAGAAGATTAGTGGAACACTAGATGTTTGGATAGATGGATAAATGGATGGTGGGTGGGTAAATAGCTAGAGGGACAGACACACTATGTCAAAGTGGAAAGTTGTATATATGAATGGACAGATAGATGGGTGGGTGGATGGGTGGATGGGTGGATGGATGGATGGACAGATGGACCAATAGACATAATGCATATTTACATCTTGATGTACCTGAGCTGCACCTAGTTGAGAAATTGAACTGAACTGTACAGCCAAGATTCAATCACCTTAAGACTCCACTAGCATTTCTGTTGCACCACAAAGACACAAGTTAAAAGTCACATTTTTTCTTTATAGTGAAATGGGACCAGATATTACATATAATTCTATCTACCTCCATGATTTAAAGAGCAAAAAATGTTATACCAATGCACATACAGCCTTAATTGCCCCAGGAAGATAGAGCATTTATGTACTCTTTGAATGACATCTCTTCCCATGGGATCAGAATCCCAGGAATACCACAGTTAGCCATTAGCCATCAGATTATTGCCAGGGGGATAGGTAATGATTTTTATTCCATTCTTTTCTTCTCTACAGCTACCCATTGGTTTCTATGAAGACCCTTGTAGGATGAGTAAGGTCCAGCAATATTGTATTCATAAGCCAGTGAGACTCTGGGCAAAGGTGGGATGCTCAGTGGAAATCCATGATGTTCAGAGAGCTCCTGCCTGACAACACAGGGACATAGCTGGTGCTGCTTGATGGCTGCTCATGAGCACAATGCAGATATTGTATCCACACATTAAAACAGCCTTTTGAATAGCCTGACCAAACCCACTTCTCAAATGAGGAAACCAAGTCCAAGTTCTCAGGAAAATGAGCAACAGACTCAAGTTGAGCATCTGAAGCCTTCTGACCCTTTGGGCTGGTAACATGCTCATTTTTTGGTGTTGTCTCAGCCACTTGTGCACCTCTCCACAAGAACCCCTGGATGGTTGATGGAGACCGGATACCCACCCCCGAGTCATCCTTTGTATCTGTGAACAAATGGCATGGTGCTTTGCGTACCTCCATCACTGGAATAAATTCTGAATGAACGCACGGAGCTTTGTGTACGATGGAAGCTTTTCCACTTTTGCAGCCATAGGGAGAAGCACTTCTCCACTGCTGTGCTAAAGAAGTGAAATCAAAAACTGCGCTTGAGTGGCAGGGGAGGTGGCTCGGTGGCTCAAGTGCCTGCATTCTATGCTTATGAAGCATGTGGATTGCATGTTCTATTCCTGTTGCATGTGAGAGAATCTGGGACACTTCTCATTCCAATCATTTTAGAATGTATGCTCAGTGTATGTGTGTGAGGAGGTTTTCAGAATGTCTGCTGACCCTGTGTAAAGTGGTGAGTATGGATCTCATGCTATTCTCATTGTACTCTGTCCCAGGCCCCGCTGGAAAACTGTGCACACAGGGGCCAGCTAGTCCCTCGAGTGTATGCACAGAAGCTAGCAGGGTGGAAGAAACACTTCAGCTTTTCCATCATCCAGTTTCAAGATGGGTGAGAAGGCAAGCGCTACCACAGCAGCTTCCTGGGTGCAGAAGAGAGGTTCGGTGGCTGGTGCAGGGAGGAAGGAGTTAACCAAGAGAGGGAAGGAAACAGTCCTGTGTACTCCTCTCACTTCTGTTTTCAGGGGTGACACATTACCTGTGGGTGATTATTTCATGCTCCCATCACCTTTCAACTTGAAGTTTAATAGGCCGATGATATATGCGTGTATGTAAGATCATGAAACCGGAATTTGACCTGCTAGGTTAATAAACACTAGCAGTTACTGTAACTCACAAATTACAGGTCCCAATTTTCACAGCCGGGTTGCAGGCATTAATTAAAACTAGTGTTACAAATCACAGCACTTCGGAATGCCTGCAATGTTTAAATTATCAATGGTGTTGCACCCTAATTTAAAAAAGCAACTTCTATCATTTTTCAAAGAGTATCGTAAAGCCAGAATAAGCCTATCTCTCAGACTCACAGTCATTAAGTTGCTGGGAGCAAATGAAAGTTTTTAATGTCTTCCAATATGTTGAAGCACAAATAATTGAACTGGAGACTGGAGCTCTCTCTGCCCGTTATGACAATACAATTCTTAAGAAGATGTTATCATTAGTAAGTCTTTGCTTTGGTTTGGTTGGTTGTCTCTGCCTCTCCGTGTCTGTCTCTTTCTGCATTCCAAACAGACTCAACATTGTCAAATGGCATGGTTACAATTTTCAGTGTCCTCTAATGGGCCACAGCACATAGCTATGACTGTGGAAATAAACTTTCATGAAATGGGGCGGTGAAGAAGAAAAAGATGTGGGGCGGTGGTGGCGCACGCCTTTAATTCCAGCACTTGGGAGGCAGAGGTAGGCAGATCTTTGCGAGTTCGAGGCCAGCCTGGTCTACAAAGCGAGTCCAGGACAGCCAAGGATACACAGAGAAACCCTGTCTCTAAAAAACCAAAAAAAAAAAAAAAAAGAAAAAGAAAAAGATGTGGAAAAGACTCCCTGAGGGTGGACTGAGAGTGGTGGGAAGATTCGGAAGACTGCTTTGATGAGATGAGTCGTGAACATCTGGCTCGGAACAATCTAGCCAGATGGGCGTGGTGTCAAAGGGCTGTGATCCCAGCTCATGGGCAACAGAGAGGAGAACATTGTGAGAACATAACCAACCTGGGTTAAGCAGTGAGATCCCATCTTAAGAGTCAGGAGGAGGACCCATATGCGATAAAGAACATATCTCAGTCGGTAAAGTGTTTGTCATGCACTTTAGTTTCATTCCTGAGTTGCGTTCCTAACATCACCTCAGAGCCCAACAGAAAAACATGAACCTGTAGTCCTGGCACTGGGGAAGAGAAGATGGGTGGATCCTAGAACTCCTTCCCTACCCAGTAGGCCTGACTCAGCAAACTCCAGGTGGAGCAAGAGACCCCATCTCAAAAACTAAGGTGGAGCGTTTGGAGAGATGGCTCAGTGGTTAAAAGTACTTGCAGTGGTTTGGTTCCCAGAGCCCACATGGTGGCATGGTTCACAACCATCCATAACTCCAGTTCCAAGGGCTATGACCCCTTCTTATTATGACTTCTATTACTCACACATGTGATACATGGATATATATCCAGGCAAAATACTCATAAGTATGAAATAAAAGAAATTTAAAATATTTTCAAAAGATGGAGAAGGACTGAGGAAGACACCTAGGGTGAATCACTGGCCTCCTTAGACACTCACATGTGCATATATACACATATCACACACACACACACACACACACACAATAAACTTTTTTCAAATGAAAGAGGAATGTAGACTTTGGGTAGAGGATATGAAAGTATAAAACACAGACAAACTAACCAATGAGTGAGCTGGTAATACCTTGCTGACAAAGAAGGTTGGACTGGGAGAAAAGAGCAAGAGTCTGGAGTTGGAGGACAGTGATAAATCTCAAGGGCCAGGCAAAGAAAATTGTAGAGAGAAGTGTAGTAAGAAGTTATATGAGGTTATGGTGGGGACAGAAGGAATGGTCTTCAGGGTAGGCAACAGGACAGATGTTGATGAAACAGTTAAAAAGATCTTGGAACTGGCCAGAGGTTGGCCTGGGGTAGCCCATGCTGGTAATCTGGGGAAAGTAGGTTAGGTAATGAGAAAGACATTGGCTTTGAAACCTTTCTGCTTCCCTGCAAGTGTTGGTGGTATCAGCCGTGAGAACAGCTTGAACCAAGTGCTTGTCACTGTTCAATAACTTTGGCCAGAAGTGTGGCCACCAAGCCCTGCATATACACAGCTGTGGTCCAGCCCCACTCCAGCATCATCAGAGGAATCTAGAGGAAGAGGCAGCTCCAGGCCAATGAAACTGTGACCTTACAGAGAGGACAGTGATGGCTTTAGAAAGTAAAGCTGCAGAGGTTGGACATGGTGTCCTACAGAGCTGTGTCCCAACCCCAGCTCTGGGATCATCAGCCTTGTAGGGCCAAATCCTCCTCATCTCTGAGCCTCAGATCTTTCTAGCAAGTCCTACCAGTATGGATCTGATAGAACCACCCATCTAAGATTCTTGTGAGGGCAGATTATATACCCTCAAGAAGTCAATGGCCTTGGCCCATAGTTAGGTCTCAGTGAGAATGACCCCTTTCCTCTCTGACTGGGGAATTCTCTCCTGCCATAGACACACTGTTTCTATGACTTGACATGTCCACAGTAAGCAGCTGGAAAAAGAGATTCAATGTGGGAATTCAAAATTTGTTCACTGTGCGCCTTCAGTGAGCTTCTCAACCCCTTGATTCTACACAGGGCTCTTTATTTTTTTCTTCTCCCTCAATATCCCTTTTTTTCCCCCTGAGTAATAAAAGATAAAATAAAAATCTATTTCCATCATCCCTTCAATACTGTCTTGATTTCTCTCTCTCTCTCTCTTTCTCTCTTTCCCCTCCTCCTTTCTTCAGTTGAACAGTGTCTGGTTGAATAGTGCCACATTTAGCCAAGAAAATGGGGTTCAGTCTGTAAGGACCAAAGTCCCTGTTACAGTGCAGTTAGGAAGGATCAGCCAATGGTTGAGTTTGCCAGGGCCGAGAGAACAAAGTACCACAGACTGGAGCATACACATAGTGTACACACTTACCCCAGTCTGGAGGCTGGAATCCAGCAGGGTGTTAAGGTCTGAGGCTTCGTGCCTAGCTGGCAGGTGGTGTCTTCTCTGTGTGTCTTCACAGAGCATCCCTCTGTATATAGTGTCTGCATCCTACTATCCTCCTCCGATGAGGACACCAGTCATGAATTAGTCTCCTCTAGTGACATTGCTTTACCTTGATTGATGTTTTAAAGTACCCCATTGTCCTATGACCCGCAGCCACCTGTGATCCCCACTGAGCCTACCTATATGTGAGCCTGTGGGCTGTGACAATCCCTCAGGGAAGGATGAGGTGTGGGGGTCATTGGACCCTCACACAAGGTACCAGCCACTGCTCTGCCCTAATTTCAGGTGGTCCAGGGATCTAGGGGAAGTGCTGGAGTATATAGTAGGTAAGACCAGGAGAAGGGGACTCCATCTACCTGACTATGGGGAAGCTGTCATCTATAGTGGGTGAGGACTTCCCAGTGCAGTTGCTTTAGAATCTCTCCTGGTCCTGTCAGTATCACCTCACCCAAGCTCTGTAAGTGAGCCCAGTAAACCCACTGGTTCCCCAGAGTGGACTACTGTGATGGAATCAAACTGGTTAGTCAGTGGGACCTTGTAGGAAGAGGAAGTAGGATAGAGGCTGTCTGCATCCCCCCACCCATGGAAGAAATTTTAGCAATGCCTCCATGTCTTCAATTATAGTTGCTCACTGAGGTACTAGGTGTTAAAACTTAGGTCTTAAGCCTTTGAAGTCATTTCTAGAGGGTGGAAAGCTACAGTTCAGCTCAGGACAATCCTTAACAAGACTTGAGCCTGTGAACAGACTTTCAACCACTCCACTGATGTTGAAACCTTTTGGATATAGGGAACTAACCACAACTGAAGCTAACACAATAGAAGAGGGGCTTGTTAAGGAGTCCCATGAGCTGTCTGAGACAGAATGCAGAATCCAGCTGTCCAACTGAGAGTCAAAAATCTCTGCCTCTGTGTCTCAGATCTGGAAACATAGCTTTCCTCTCTTTGGTAATGTGTTCTCTCCTCCCCCCATCCTTCTATCTCTCTCTGTTCCTCTCTATCTTGGTCTCTTATTCTCCTCTTCCCTTTATCTTTGTTGTCCCATAAATCAATTAATCCCAAATCAAAATTATCTTTTATCACTAAAAATCTTTAGTTGTTAAGTTATAAATTCCTAGGAAATTGTGGGAGGGAAACAGAAATGAAGGATGAGAAAGAGAGGGAGAGAGGGAGAGGGAGTGGAAAGACACACACACACACACACACACACACACAGAGAGAGAGAGAGAGAGA
>CAJQZJ010033670.1:846733-858196 GCA_907164525.1 Lophiomys imhausi | reverse complement strand
CACACACACACACACACACAGAGAGAGAGAGAGAGAGAGAGAGAGAGAGAGAGAGAGAGAGAGAGAGTTACAGTTGGCCTTCAACAAAGAATGGCAGTCTAAGAATCACACACAAGGGGCTCAGGATTCCAGAACTGGAGTCAGAACACAGCTCCGTGGGCACCAAGGCCAACAGCTGTGGCTTTACTTATTAACACCCATCCTCTCTTCTGCTAGTGGTGGCACAGCCTCATGGCACTAGAAGCTGCCCCTTTCTCCACTTACTCCCCACAGAGCTGGAATGGGGCCCACAACTGTACATGCAGGGCCAGACGGCCCATGCATGTATTATTTACTATTCTGTTGTTATGATAAATAAAACACCATAACCAATCGCAACTTATGGAAGAGAGAGTTTAATTAGACTTGTGGTTCTAGAGGAAGAATCTGTAGGAATAGGGAAGGCATGGCAGCAGGTGGCCAGAGCTGGAAGCTGAGAGATCACACCCTCAGCCACAAACATGAAGCCAGGGAGAGGCTATGAACTCTCAAAACCTGTCCCTGGTGACATACACCTGTACCACCCATAACCTACCCCAAATAACACCAAAGGGGGACCAAGAGTTCAAATACCTGATTCTTTGTGGGACATTTCTCAGTTAAGCCAGCACAATACAACTGTGGCCAAAGCAACTTGATCAGAAAGGAATGTGTGGTTCAATTGGGTCTTTGTATTTGTCACCAACTCTTAAGGAAATCTAAAGAGGTTCAAAGCCAGTGTCTCTCCCATAACACACCCATCTTCCCCAGAAATAGAAGAATGAGGGCTGTAGAAAATATCTGATTATTGTTTAGTGAAAAATACACAGCTCACAGTAAAAGTTCAGCACAGAATGTAAAGCAAGAAAATATGTTAGGAAGTTTCACAGAAGAACAAAATTACTCTTCAATATTCCTCATCTCAACAAATGGCCACCTGAGCCTTCTTAAGGTCCAAGGGTCCCCAGCCCTCTCCCTTTGCTTGAGTCATTCCACTGATACCCCCAGTCTATTCTCCATCCCCTCTTCGTCATTCTGACAGCCAAGATTGCCTCTCTGAAAACAGGTTCTTTGTCCAACTCTGATAGCTTTGGAAGTGTTTGTATTATTCTCTCTGGCCTTATAGAAAAGGCCCACCAAGTAGAAGCACTTAGGTGAAAAAAACAGATTTTTTTAAAAAATGCAAATTATAAAGAACTCATTCTGTAGTTATGTTAGAAGGCATCTCCTGCTGCCATCAAATGAAGTTGTGGCATCTGGGAGGGCTGGAGGGCTGCCTTTCCTATTCATGACTCCCTTCCTCACACACCCCTGCTAGCATACACAAAGGCTGTGCCACCCAGTACGATTCATAAGACTTTGTTGCCTGCTTTTGAACATGGAAAAAGGACGGGGACTTTGAGCTACAAACATTGCCTTGGGATGAATATTTTTGTAAATGCAAAATGCAATAAAATAGATGTTTGCACATCTCTAATTATTGCAACCCTTTTAAGAGGGGTACTTTGTTGTACATGATAGGGAAAATTGCTCCCCTGTCAACATCACCTCCATCTTTAATGTTCTGTATTTCTAGGTTACTGGCTTTTCATGCTGAGAACATTTTTAACACACACCATCCTCAGTTTTGGCTCTGCCCCTCCTTAAATGGACATTCTTAAGCCTACATGGGCCACCCATTCAAAGACACACAAAGTCAAGTGGACCATGACCACAAACATCCTCTGTCTTCTGTGGCCTGGAAAAAAATACTTTCCCTGATTCTGACTTGACTTATGTGTAAACATCACCCAGAAAGCTGTGTTGTCTCAGCCGTACAAATTAAGTCTACTAGAGTCCATTGACTTGAGGTTTGAGAATTGGATTTTAAGATTTATTTTAGTTTACTTATATGTAGGTATATGTGTCTGTGTGTGTGTGCAGTGCCCATGGAGGCCAGAAGAGGGAATTGGATCCCTTAGAGCTGGAGTTACAGGCATTGTGGGCTTACTAATATGGGTGCTGAGAACCTAACTTGGGTCCTGTGCATGAACCACGTGCACTATTAGCAGCTGAGCCATCTCTCCAATTGGGGCTTTGACTTTTTAAGTGTGTCCCTCAATGTCAAGGCCAGTGAGCAGTGGACAGACTGTGAAGTATGAGTCTGAAGCCTGCAATCCTCTGAACTTGGCTCCAGTGTGTTTCCTCAGGGTTTCTGCAAGTTAGAAACCTGGTCCTAACAATTTTAACAATTTAACAATATTAACAGATGTGGAATCTACTACTTTAGATCTTTAGGTCATTAGGGACCTAATTTGTTTTTGGAAAGCATTAACTGGATTTATGAAGGATCCCAATGTCTCCAGGGAGTCCCAGCTTTTTCCTTTCACAAATTTGTGATTTCATCTTTGATAATAAGGTCCTCATCAGACGTGAGCCAGTACTGGCCCCATATCCTTGAGCTTCTAGCTGTAGCCAGATACCTGACAGAAGCAACTGGAAGCTGCAAGGGCTCATTTTTTTAGCATAGTCTCGGAGGCTGCAGTTCATCATAGCAGGAAAGGCATGACACCCAAGGCAGCTCTACCCATGGTACCTTCTCTAGCCATGGCAGGATCTCCATCCATGGTGGTAGCTCCAACAATGGCTACAGCTCCATCCATGGCAGCATTTCTATTCATAGCAGCATCTCCATAAATGGTTACAGCTCCATCCATGGCAGTAGCCTTTTAAGGCTGTGGCTTCTTACATCTTGATAGATCAGGGAACAAAGGTCTTGTGTCAGAAGCAAGACCAGACTATGGCTCTCAAGAGCCTCCCAATAGCAACCCAACTTTGTCAGCCATGCCTCCTGCTCCAAAAGTTCCATAATCTCTCAAAACAGCACCACCACTGGGAGACCACATTGAAACATGTGAGCCCGCAGGAACATTTCATAACAAACTACACCAGGGCCTGGGTGGATTCTTGGGTCTGGCTCTCTGAACTCTTAGTCAACCATTATTTTATGAAAAGAAATTAGAAATTTTTAAAAGTAGCAGTTCCCACCCTGGCATGTGGGCGGGCCTTCTAGTTAGTTAGCTTTGTCAGCTTGACACAGACTAGAGTCATCTCAACTTATAGATGGCTATCAGTACCCACTGTCTTCATGTCATCTTTTATGTGTCTACATTTCCTCTGTTTATGGGAATACCTGTTCTACAAGGCTAAGGTCCTCCTTCATGGCCTTGCCTTGGTGTAGTCATCCATACTGATTGCAAAATAATCTCATAAGAATGAACACTGGGGCTTAGGACTTCAATAATGTTTGGAAGGACAGAATCCAGCACAATCCATAACATACATCAGTTGTTTTCTAATGCTGAACCAACTTTGCATTCCTCTTTTGCTTTCTTTTTTAAAAAATATTTATTACTTCAGGTTATATCTTCATCATAGTGCCCTCTTTCCATCTCTCCCAGTCCCGCCCTCCCACCCTCTACCCCCTATCCCTTCCATCCCACTCCTCTGGAGTGGAGTGTCCCTACATAACAGTCCCCCGCCCCAGTTCAGCAGTCATATGAGGGCCAAGAGCCTCCTCATACACTGGGGCCTACAAGGCAGCACCACTAGGGCAAAGTGTCTCATTGACAGGTAACAAAGTCTATGTTCCTGTTCCCTTTGGTGCACTGGTTGTAGTATAGTTATTCTGTACTATATGGCTAAAATATGATTATAAGTGAATAGATGCCATGAGCATCCTTCTGAGTCTGGGTTAGGGCACTCAGGATGAGCTTCTCTAGTTCCATGCATATGGCTGCAAATTGCATGATTTCATTATTTCTGATGGCTGAGTAGTATTCCATTGTGTAGATGTACCACAGTTTTGTTTTTGTTTTTTATCCATTCCTCGGTTGAGGGACATCTGGGCTGTTTCCAGTTTCTTGCTAGAGCAATAAGACAGCTAAAGGAGATCAAGGGGATACAAATTGGAAACTAAGAAGTCAAATTATCCCTATTTGCAGACGATATGATAGTATACACAAGCGACCCCAAAAATTCCACCAGAGAACTCTTACAGCTGATAAACAGCTTCAGCAAGGTGGCTGGATACAAAATTGATTCAAAAAAATAAGAAGCCCTTCTTTATACAAAAAATAAATGGGCTAAAAAAGAAATTAGGGAAACAACACCCTTCACAATAGCCACAAACAATATAAAATACCTGGAGGTAACTCTAACCAAGCAAGTAAAGGACCTATATAACAAGAACTTCAAGTCCTTGAAGAAAGAAATTGAAGAGAGCATCAGAAGATGGAAAGATCTCCCATGCTCATGGATAAGTAGGATCAACATAATAAAAATGGCCATCCTGACTAAAGCAATATACAGTATCAATACAATTCCTATCAAAATACCACCACAATTCTTTATAGATCTGGAAAAAGCAATTCTCGACTTCATATGGAATAACAAAAAAATCCAGAATAGTTAAATCAATCCTGTACAATAAGAAACATCTGCAGGCATCACCATCCCAGATTTCAAGCTATACCACAGAGCAATAGTAATAAAAACAGCATGGTACTGGTATAGAAACAGACCAGTGGACCAATGGAATTGAATTGAAAACCCAGATATGAACCCACACACCTACGGTCTCCTAATTTTTGACAAAGAAGCCAAAACCATACAATGGAAAAAGGACAGCATCTTCAAAAAATGGTGCTGGTCCAACTGGATGTCCATATGTAAAAGAATGAAATTAGACCCATACTTATCACCTTGTAAAAAAACTTAATTCCAAGTGGATCAAAGACCTTAACATAAGGCCTGACACACTAAATCTATTAGAAGAGAAGTGGGGAAAAGCCTTGAACTCATCAGCACAGGTGACAACTTCCTGAACAGAACACCAACAGCTCAGGCTCTAAGACCAACAATCAATAAATGGAACCTCATGAGACTGAAAAGCATCTATAAGGCAAAAGACACTGTCATTCAAACAAAACAGCAGCCTACAGATTGGGAAAACAATTTCACCAACCCCACATCTGACAGAGGGCTAATATCCATAATTTACAAAGAACTCAAGAAAGTAAATGCCAATAAACCAAATAATCCAATCAAAAAATGGGGAACAGAGCTAAACAGAAAATTATCCCTATTGGCTGAGAGACACTTGAAGAAATGCTCAGCATCCTTAATCATCAGAGAAATGCAACTTAAGATGACTCTGAGATTCCATCTCATACCTGTCAGAATGGCTAAGATCACAAGCTCAAATGACAGCGCATGCTGGTGAGGTTGTAAAGAAAGGGGAACATGCCTCCATTGCTGGTGGGAGTACAAGCTCATACAACCACTATGGAAATCAGTCTGGCGATATCTTAGAAAACTTGTAATAGCTCTACCTCAAGACCCAGCCATACCACTTCTGTGTATACATCCAAATGATTCCTCACCAAATCACAAGGAAGTTTCCTCATCTATGTTCATAGCAGCCTTATTTGTAATATCTCTTTTGCTTTCTTTTTCTGTACATTGTTGAGCTGAATTTCCTATCATGTCATGTAGAATTCATTCAGGACATCTGTACACACATCCATCAATGTGTTGTGCACATAGATATATCAGTGTGTATTTACAAGAGAAGATTTTCTTTTTTAAAAACATAGTTATAATACTATGTGTGACACTGAAATTATTTTTCTCAGGCACATACAAAGTTAGAAAAACTCATGTAAAGGGTTTCCATTTGACAGTTTCTCAGTTTTATTATTTCCATATGGTCAGTTTCATTTCATCTTAACTTATACTCCTTGTCCCTTCTAAACTATTTTGAATTAACCCCCAGGCATTCTCCAACTCCAATTTGAAGACTGTTAAGATGGAGGCTGGAGATGGCTCCGCAGTTAAGAGGCTCACCACTCTTACTAAGGTTCACTTCCTGAGTTCACTTCCCAGAACCCACATTAGGTGGCTCCTAAGCACCTTGTAACTCCAGCTCCAAAGGATCTGAACCCTCTTCTGGCCTCTCCAGACAGCCACACATGTATGTCTGTATTTAACCACTGAATTACAGTCTGAGAAAGGATGGGACATTCCTAAACCAATGTTACTTCCAAGGGAAACATGGCATTCAAGGCTCTCTACCATCTGGGGAGTAAGCTACCAGAACACGGCATCTTTGGAGAGATGTAAGTATGAAAGCATTGTTAAAATTTAAATCCGAAGTGTGCTCCCTAGGAGCTTGATCCAAGACAGTAGAGAGTCTTGAGAGCTTATGAAACGTTTAGGAGGTGATATCTAGCCAGTGGAATCAGGTCACATGACAACACAGGACCTCTCTACCCCCATAGCTACATCCATAGCCAGCTCACCTGTACTTCTCTGGTGTCATCAGTATCTAGGCACTGTAAGATAAGATTCAGAAGGACAAAGTTGAGTGTGGTGGTGCATGCCCTTAATCCCAGTACTTGGGAGGTAGAGGCAGGCAGATCTCTGTGAGTTTGAGGCCAGCCTGCTTGGCAAAGTGAGTCCAGGACAGCCAGGGCTATTACACAGAGAAACCCTGTCTTAAAAAAAAAAAAAAAAAAACAGTCATAAGGGCCTTGGCATCTGTTAGGCCGACACTTGTTAGTTCAGTACTGTCATGATTCAAAGTGTACTAGAACATCCACAGGTATTCACATAGTACCTCGGTCCAATGATAGTGGCTCTGAGAATGAAAAAGGTCGTGTGTGTGTGTGTGTCACCACAATAATGATACCTGTGTCCTAAGCTTATTTGAGGGTCAGAGGAAATGTACTTCTAGTTACTCAATGAATGTCTACACCCTCTTTGCTATTCATGGAGCCATGTCCTGGCATTGGGATTATCCAGGAAGGAAGCAGGCACTGTGGGCTCTAGGGAGAGAGATGAGCTTTAACCAACAGCAATGAGGGCCGCAGAATGGTGGCAACTACTGAGCAACAAATAGCCTCTGGTATTGGAAACCTCAAGAGTCTAGAAGGCTGGTGAATGTTAGGGTGCAATTGTGTCTCTTGGGTGCAGATGTCTGAAGTCCTAACCCCCAAAGTCAAACGATATCACCTTCTTTGGAACCAGGACCATGACAGCTGTCACTTTGAATATAAGGGTGTGGTAGAGTCCTGTGGGCCCTGACTGATGGCACTGATGGCTTTGTATGAAAGAAATTTGGATACAGACAGCCCCCAGGGAGGCAGTCATCCGAAAACAATGGTATAAATCTGGAAGGAGCATCACACATGGCTGACTGACCACCAGAGTCCACCACCACCATGTGGGAAGGCATAGGCATGTTCACTCTTACAGCCTGTCACAATGAGGATCCTCCCGATACTTTGATCTTGGACATCTAACCTCCAAATGAGTTGATATATGTCTCTGGTTGAAGCCAGCCAGCTTGTGACGCTTTTCACAATGACCCTAGGAAGCCCATGCTATTCATTAAGTGAGGTGACAACCCATGTATGCCAGGATCTTGGGCAAGGACATCGTAGCACTGTCTCCCTCAGCCTCATCATGACCTCAAGAGGCAGGCACTGGGGTTATCCCCATTTTACACAGGATGATACAAAAGCAACCAACCTGTCCAAGTTCAGAGGCAGTATGATACAGAAGAGAGTCCGTCAGACCTGAGCTCTGAGGCTGTTCGGTGAAGACAAAGCTTTTAAATTATCCAATATGTACATTCTGCTTTATTGTACTGTTCTTAATACCTCTACCTCCTGTCCACCCCTCGTTTCCTTCAAACCCCTCCCCAACCCTAGATGGGAGAGAAAGAAAGTTAGAGGGAGAAAGGACGTAGGTCTCTTTGAGCTACTTCCTGCTGATTAGGGTCATTGGGTTCTTTGCGGGTAATACCAGTCTCAGTAGAAGTCCAGCAAACCAGCGAACCAGGAGACCAGCAAACCAGGTGACAGAGGCAGTCTGGGGGAGCACCAGCAACTGGGAGAGCACCAACCTCTTTCTTCCTTGTAGCCCTTTCTCTTCTTTGTAGAGCCTTTTCTCTTACTTCTTTGCAGAGCCTCTTTACTCTTACTTCTTTGTAAAGTCCATTCTCTTTTACTTCTTTGTGGAGCTCATTCTGTCTTTTCTCTTTTGTAGCCCCCTTCTCCTCAGGGCTCTGGCTTTTTACTCCTCTCTCCCAAGTCCTCAGAGTTAAATTCACTCAGCTGGCTAAGCCACGCCCCTGCTAGCTCATGAGACCTTTGATACTTTACACCTGTGTCTTAAACAGCCCACCTGGGATTAAACAAAAACATTCTCACAATTGGTTTTAATGAACTCCTACCACAGTTTGGTCTCACTTGACTTTGAAACCCAGATTTTTCAAAGACACAAAAAGCCAATGCCAGTGTGTATTTCTGGAATGATCTCTGACCTATTAAAATAATACCACACCTTGTCTGTCTCAAGGCCTCCCAGGAGTTCAGTATAATCCTAGAAATCACTCCACTGGGGCGAGCCCCAGAAGATTGTTTGCCTCTCAGTCAGCATGTCTCCCAACTCCGTCCTCTGAGCCTCAAGGATGAAGGCAGCTGTGGTGCACACATGCGGTTTTTAATCAGCGGCAGCTCAGGGGTTGCTTCTGCACATATCTGAGCCAGCTTCCAGGCATACTGCAGGATTCCCACTGGAAAGGGACTTTAGTGCTTCTGAGACTGGGATCCATCTCAGGACTGTCTACATAGGGTATGACTCAGGGGCACAGGGTCCTGCTTAGCAGCAGACAGTGGAAACATCAAAAGGGCTGGAAAGGAGGCACACAGTATGATGGGTGGTGGTTACGGAGTGAGGTTATTTTGAGTCCCACTGAGGCACACAGAAGTAAGGTCCTAGGTACCAGAGGCCCTCATACTTGTGGCATCAAGCCACCTCCCAGACCACTCTCATTCTCCTAAATCTTACCTCCTGGGTTTCTGAAAATAACTCATTTAATACATTTGACCCAGGAGCTGGAACATTCTAGAACATGGAAAGATACCCCTTTCTTTTACTTCCCTGGCATTTCCTCTGTGCCATCAGTGCCTAAGTACATCCCGAGGATTCTGCCATCTCAATTCAGGTAGTGTTCACCAAATGCCTTCATAGCCAAGTATAGAGCTTGACACAGGAAATCTAACAATGAATGACAGAGACCAGATCCCATTGTCATGGTGCCTGTGGGAGTTCTAGAGTTTCCCATGGAGGGAATTGGTCTAGTGAGCATAGTTTCCCTAAGGGTATCTGATTTTTTTTTCAGCTCACTATTTGAAAAGGTCTGGGCAGACCATGGATAGTGGATGGCCTTGGTTCCAACACCCTAATCCCCACTCGTACACACACACACACCCCTTGAGTAATGCCTCCAAATAATGCCTCCTCTAGTTTCTGCACTATCTCTTATGTGTAGTGGAATTTCAAAAAATATTTTATCAGACATATATGTCTGCATATATACATTCCTACATGTATGCATAAACACATACATAGGCAGGGTTATGTAGCCCAGGCTGGCCTTGAACTCTATGTAGCTAAGGATAACCCTAAATTGTCTCTACCTTCTCAGTGCTGGGACTATAGGCAGTTGCCACTGCACCTGGTTTATGTGTTTCTAGGGATCGAATTCAGGGCTTTGTATACTCCAGACAAACATTTTTGCCAACTGAGCTACATCCCAGCCCAGGAAAACTGTTTTATAATTTCATAATACAGTTTTGATACCTTCTCCTGCTCCATCTGTCCCAGAGAGTGTTTCCTATCCAGATAATTATCTGACACTATTACTTGTGATTCCATTACTAGATGGGAAAGGTACAGGCAACCTCTTGGTCTGTAAAATGCATTCAGCCCTGTTTGAATGGGAATCACCAGGAAAGAGCTTCAGATTGAGGGAGAAAATCACCCATTAATATAATTCCAACCTGAGATACATGGCTTAGGCCAGGGGTTCCATTGTCTTACTGACTTGAATGAATCGTATTCCTCATGAGTACCTACAGCCCCAGTGGGTTTACCCATCAGCTTTGGGTGAGTTATTACCATGTAGCTTTGCTGCTCTGGGAACTTACATTGAATAGGATGATCTAATTTCTCCCAAGACCCAGAAACAGCTCTCTATGCAGCCATGTTAGCCTCTGAGCTCCAGACATTCTTCCTGCCCAGAGACCTTATAACCAAGAAACAGGAGCCCTGCACAGTGTACCTGCAGCCCCTGGACCCACCTCAGCACTGAAGTCAGGTCAGCTTGCAGTGAATCACCTATTCCAGACTCTTCCCTGTTGTCCCAGGAGCCCGGGCTTCCTCCTTAGCTGGTAAGGTGACCTTGACAACCACAGCCACCTGGAAACACTGCATGCCCATTGGGAAGATTCAGCCAGGAATATAATGGACAGTCCTGTCAGAATGGGGTGCCCTGGAGGCTAAGGGCCAGAATCATCTTGCTGGAAGTGGCAGGCTGCTTCTGTGATTCCCCCTTGGAATACCCACCTGCCCTTCTTCGGATGAAGGTCAACCAAATGAGTTTATCTGTTTTCCAGGTAGCTAACAGAATAAAGGGGTTCACTAGGCAAAGAAGGACTTGGGGAGTGATGCCCAATCAACAGTGTCAGTATCGCGCAGGACAAGGCCCTTCTGAGCAAAGCCTGCCCGTGTTTTCCTTTCACAGAATATTAACTGGGCTGCAGCCTTTTCAGACAAAGCAATTCCCTGAAGTCTGAAGCTACTATTTTGTATCTGCAGACAGTATTGAGGCATTCTGTCAAATCCCCAGATTTTAAATTCTTTCTTGAGGTAAAATTCCTGGTAAAAGCAGAATCAAGTTAATGCCAAGCAGGAAAGGCCCTGAGTTCCTGAGTTATTTCTTGTTTGTTTGTTTGTTTGTTTTAAATAGGCCCTCATGTAGCCCAGGCTAGCCTTGAGGTCCCTGTGGAGCTGAAGGTGACCTTGAATTTCTGATCCTCCTGCCTCTTCCTCCCCAGTGCTAAGATTACATGCCTGCACTACCACAGTCTCTTTTTGAAGAGCAAGGCATGGGATCCAGGGCTTTGTACTTGCCCGCCAAGCTCTCTACCAGCTGAGCTACATCTCTTATTATTTTTGTAGAAGATGTTGATGGCCAATGATTTGGCTCAGAAGATAAAGATGCTTGCCACACAAGCCCAGTTACCTGATTTGAGTTTGAACTCATGGAAGAGGAGAGAACTGACTCCAAAAATTGCCCTCTCACTTCTATACATAGACTATGGTATATATGCACCTGCAGTTGTACACACCAACAACAGTAAATAAAAGAACATGCCAGTGAGAGACCCTGTCTCAAAAACTGAGGTGGATGCTACCTGAGGACTGACAACCAAAGTTGATCTCCCTGAAACATACATGTGCATATATGTGTATATGCACATGCACCTGCCTACACATGAACACAAAACACACACAAACACATGCCACACACAAAAACACACATACCACATGCAC
>CAJQZJ010033670.1:835438-846129 GCA_907164525.1 Lophiomys imhausi | reverse complement strand
TTTGTAGACCAGGCTGGCCTCGAACTCGCAAAGATCCGCCTGCCTCTGCCTCCCAAGTGCTGGGATTAAAGGCGTGCGCCACCACCGCCCGGCTCACCTTGGAATCTTAAAGCATCTTTTCTCATCTGCTCTGTCCAGCTTCTCTGTCATTTGAGTGCTGCCCTGGGGAGAGGCTCTGGGGCCCAGGTGGGTGAGCAGGGATGCTAGGGTGATCCCTTAGGGAGGCCTTGGGAAAAGCTCTCCAACTGCCTCTTCTGTTTGGGGACCCTCCAGGGTTTGTCGATGGCAATCATGCAAGCTGGGAAGAGAAACGGAGATGCAAAGGGTGGATAGAGCCCTCCATCAAGGTAGGAGGGCACCTGAGCATGATCTATGTATGCTCATAGGAGGACTCTCCCTGGGGATTTGACTCACCCCAAACTACCTGCTGACCAGCCCTGCCTGGCCTCACCTCCTCTGAGGAGGTGTGGTACCCGGTTAGGTCTGTGGGTGGGGGTGATGGATGGGGGCCTGGCTCTTGCTACTTCCTCCCTCTTAGTCTCTACTGGTGCCTCCTGCCCTCCGCAGCAGCTCCGGATGGATGAGCTGAACCACTGTGTCTCCCATACACCTGTTTCCTTTAGCCCTGAGAGTGTGAAGGTGCTGGTGAGACTGGGAAACTGTGACTGTCTGCTCCTGCCTGCTTGCCCTTTGTCCCCTCCATCCTCCTGTCCTCTGTGCTCAAGTCTCCAGCCCGCAGTAACCCCAATTCATTTGCTCGATTTGCGATTGCCTTCCCATCCCTCTGCGGGCATTGTCTCCCCTTCCTACACATCGGACCCTCCCAGCTCCTGTTCCCCATCACACAGGCACGCACAGATACAAGGAGAGAGACACACAGCTCAACTCTGCAAGCCCAGCTCATTTCTGGGTGGGTCTGTCCTGAGTTCTAAATGGGAGACCACCCACACCAGCCTAGTTCACACAGTTCATGCTCAGAAAACACAAGCCCTGTAGTCACTGCTTCCCGTGCACAGCTTGTTCAGACTCCGCACATTTAACTGGAAATTACACAAGTATTTTGCAGTAATATAGGGTAAGACTTTGTGCACTTCATTCTTCGAAGACAAGCCTTACCATCGTCTTCCCTCCCTCTCCCTTCCTTTCTCCTTCTCTTTCTCTAGGCTGTGTTTGTTGGCAGGCCATTCATGTTTCAGAATCATCCAGAAGCAAAGACACAAGAGCTGAGTCACACCTCATTCACTCAATTAGCAATGCATTCTGCTGTGGAAAAAGAGAACACCTGGCCACCTGAGCTCACATAGGTCCTTCTCTTCTCTCCCTAGTGGCAAGTGGAGAGTGGGAGTTACCCCCTGAGCTCTGTGAGGCATCCATGTCAGGCCAGCATCCTTGTGGCTCTCTGGTGCTTCTTCTCTGACAGTCGCTTTGCTAAAAAGGCAAGGGCTGTGCCACACTCTGGCTGCAGATGCCATATTAACAGCAAGCTGGGGACTATACCAAAATTGTGGGGAGATTTGGGTTCATCTGCTCTTATTAGAAAAAGCAAAATTCAGTATCTATGGTGTCACAGTGGCATACTATGTCATGTGGCCATTCTCTGGCTTTCAGTGAGACTGAACACCCATTTTTCATTTCCTACACTCTGCCACAGAGGTGGACAAGGGACAAGAGGGCTGTGGGAAGGCCAAGAACAGTGTCACTGGGCTCATCCTGGCTACACGCCCTCTTTCAGTGGATCCTAAGGTCCATTCACCCACTCCATTGGTGGCTCTGGAGACAGAGATAACTTCTAACCTAGGAGATACACCCTGGCCAATACACTATTCCCAAATCCCTAGTTCCCACCATTATTCTCAGCCCCACTCTCCTCTCACTCTTACTTTCTCATTAGAAAGCAAAAAACAAGAGAAATAGCCTTGACTTTGGTCAAGCTGACGTTAAAATGTACATCTTTGGCAAACCCATGACTTTATTACCAGTCACGAATTACTGGAGATGCCTCAATGGCTGCTGACGGTATCAGTTTGGGGGAATTGCTGCCTGTGTGCCAGGAAGAAATGGCTGCAGGAGGGGGGAGCAGGTGTAAAATTGGTTCAATAGTCTGAGCCTCACAGAGGCCATTTTAAATGATAGTCTTTGTAAATTGCCCCCAAATCATTCCGATTGACACGGCGCCTCTATCACTCATGGGCTCACCTCTGCCTTCCTCCTTGTCTTTCTCAAAGAGACTCGAGATGGCATCTACATGAAGACGCATCAGTGTGTGCCAATGATGGAAGCTGTCCACCGGGCATGGCTGCCTTTGACCACCAGATGTGGGTCCTCGGCCACTGTGGTGTGACATATATCATGGCAGGAAGAATGCACTAAATCTGGAAACTGGCTCATATCTTGACTGTGCCAGCTTGTTCTATGTTGGAAGGCGTTTGGCAACTAGTCACAGGCGCTGAGCCCGTCCACGGACATTAAGCAAGTGCACGCCCTTCTCATCTCAATCTCAACATCCTGTCCCCTCCCCTAAGTGTCCTTCTATATTAGTTATTCTTCTCATGGCCATAACAAAATACTTCATAAAAGCAGCTCAAGGAATGAAGATACTTTTGTTTGGTTGGTTGGCTGGTTTTTGGATCCCATTTTAAGGGATGCAGACTATCACGAAGGGAAGGCATGGTATCAGGAGCATGAGGTAGCCGACCACGTTGCCTCCACAGTTGGGGGAGCAGATAGAGATGGATGTTGGCATTCATCTCAATTTCTCCTTTTTACTCAGTCTGGGACCCCAACCCATGGAATGGTGCTGCCCCGTTTAGTGTCTCCTCTCACTTCAATTAACCCAGTCTAGAATCTTCCTCACAGACACATGAGAGGTTTCTCTCCTACTTGATTTTAAGAGTCCATCAAAATGGCAATGAGCAGACACCATCACACCTGTCCTGGTTTGTTTTCTGTGGCTGTGGCAAAACATTCTAAACATAGGGAAGGAGAAGGTTTATTTGGCTTATAGGAAACAATCCATCACCGAGGGAACTCAGGGCAGGAATTCAAGCAGGAGCAGAGGTAGGAACCATGGAGAAAAGCTGCCTACTGGCTTGCTCAGTTTACTTTCTTAAAGCCCAAGTCCACCTGCCTCAAGATGGCACCCTTTGGAGTGGGTTGAGCCTTCCAGTAAGACATACTCCTAGGCCAATCTGAGGGAGGCAATTCTTCAGTTGAGCTGCCCTCTTCCCAGGTGACTCTGCATTTGTATATAGTTGGCAGCTGAAGCTAGCTAGCTAGGACACCTGTCCTGGTTTGCTCTCTGCTGCTGTGGTTAAGGCTATAACCAAAAGCAACCGAGGAAGGCAAGAGTCTATTTCATAAAACAGCTTAGAGTGGTACATCATGAAGACAGCGCAAAAAACTCAAACCTGGAGACAGGAGCTGATGCAGAAACCGCAGAGGAACACTGCTTACTGGCTTGCTCCCATGGCCTGCTCAGCCTGCTTTCTTATAGCACCCAGGACCACCTGCTAAGGGATGGTAGCACCCACAGTGGGCTGAGCCCTCCAATATCAATCATTAATCAATGTGACACCCCCACAGATTGGCCTGCAAACCAACCTGACGGGGACATTTTCTCACTTGAGGTTCCTCTTCCTAGATGACTCTAGACTGTTTTAAGTTGACAAAAACTAACCAGGACACCTTCGTTGACCACTCTGCCAAAGTCATAGCCCCTGCATTGCTTCCTTCCTTTTAGAGGACCTTGCTTCCCTTGGTGGCACTTGGAATGCCCTTGAGTATATATGTTTGTTGACAGTCTGCCTCTCCCAATTATACTCTGAACCCCATGGGGATGGAGAGCTTCCTCTTCGCTGTGTCCTTCCACTGAGCACAGGAACTAGGGCTCAAATACTTGCTGAGCCCACAGACAAATGAATAAAGGATGCAGCTCTCATCGATACTATCCCTCCCCACTTCTGAGCTGACAGGCTCAGGCTTCTGGTTATGAGGGATGACAAGTCTGGGAGCAGAGGTCCATTGAGTCATTGCAAAGAGATGGAACGAGTAGACAGGTCTCTAATGAAGTTGTCACTGTTCTCCTGTCACTGCAGAGTGGGCTATGAATGGAAATATGGCATCTCTGAGACTGTACTAGAAGGGACCTGAGGAGGTGAGTCATATGAGCAGACACCTGGAGACCTCTTCTAGAGGAGGTTCCCAAACACTTCCTCAGGCAGCAGTAAGGCGGGATCTTAAAGAACTCAAACTGAAGTCAGCCTATGTATCCCAGAAGTTGTGTGGACAGAATTGTTCCCATTGAGACTCCTAGGTCTCACAAAATACCTTAGTTGATTCTTGCTGCTGGACTCCATGAAATCACATGGCAAATGTCATGGTGTGCAAGTGTCCACAAACAGTTACCAGGGCAGAAGGGTCATGGGTTTTCCCTTATTCTCAGAAGAGTCTGTGATTTCCAGTCTTGGTCAAAGGCGGTGTTCACGGGCTACCTCATGGGGAAGTCAACATATCTATTATTTCTACAGAAAGTAACTGAAAATGCACCTTCCCTATGCATCACCAAGAGTCGTCCCTACCTTTTCCTGCTCGTGGTGATCAGCCTGTGCTTGATGCAGGCAGCCTGCTCGGGTTAGTGTTTGCTATGAATTAGTAGAACCATTGTGGGTGGGAGGTGGGTATAGTGAGGTAGGAAAGAGACAGGACGTGACAGTAGCTGGTGGCATTCTTGTGTATATCTCTACCTGTGTGCTCTGGTCCCCACATCCATTCTTGGTGTGTTTCTTGCAGATGCATGTAACCCCAAGCGGCATACTGTATTTGTTGCTTGTGTCATTGCTAAGACAAGACACCTGACAAAAGCCACTCCATGAAGGATGATGTCCTTGTTTGCTTTTCTGCTGCTGTGATGAATGCCATGACCAAGACCAAAGGCAACTTAGGAGAGGAAAAGTTTCGCCTTACACTTCATAGTCAATTACCAAGTGAGGCCGAGGCAGAAATCTGGAGGCAGGAACTGAAGCAGAGAGCACAGAGGGGCACTGTTTACTGGCTAGCTTTCGTTGGCTTGCTCACCTAGGTCTCTCAAATAGCCCAGGTCGTCCTGACAAGGGATCATACCGGCTATAATGGGTGGGACCTCTTATATCAATGGGCAATTGAGAAAATGCCCCCACACAGGCCAGAGAGAGATCTCAGTGGTTAGGAGCAATGGCTGCTCTTCCAGGGGACCCAGGCTTGACTCGCAGCACCTACAGGATATCTCACAACCATCTGTAACTCTAGTACCAAAGCATCTGATGCCTCAGCCTTCCCAGGCACCTTACACGTACACACGAAACCCAGACATGCATGCAGGCAAATCACCCATACACATGATTTCTTCCTCCCCCTCCTCTTCCTCCCCCTCCTCCTCCTCCTCTTCCTTCTCCTCCTCCTTCTTCAGAAAATGTTCCACAGATGTAGCAATAGGCCAGTGTGATGAAGGCAATTCCTCAATTAGGATTTCTTCTTTTCCCGTATGTCCTAAGTTTGTGCCAAGTTTACAAAAATTAACCAGAACAGAAGGATTTTTTTGTTTGTTTGTTTAGTTGGGTTTTGGGTTTTTTTCCCTTACAGTTTGAGGGTCCTGTCCTCAGCAGGCTGTCCTGATCGCAGCAGGCAAGCTGTGATCCAAAGAGCTTGAGGAGGCTGGTGACACTCCATGTGCCTTCAAGAAGCAGTGAGCGGCGGCTGGTCATGCATGCTGGTGGTCACTCACTTGCCCCATTTTATAGGCTGAAGGTCTCTGAATGCCCACACTTGGTGGCTGGTCATGCATGCTGGTGGTCACTCACTTGCCCCATTTTATAGGCTGAAGGTCTCTGAATGTCCACACTTGGTGGCTGGTCATGCATGCTGGTGGTCACTCACTTGCCCTATTTTATAGGCTGAAGGTCTCTGAATGCTCACACTTGCAGCTAAGATGACTCTTTTCCCCTTCATTAACCTAATCAAGACAACCCCTCACAGAAAGAACTGGAGTCTGCACAAGCATCATATATAGAAGTATTCATTAAATTATTACCAGTATTTATATTATAGTTAATTAGTTATTATATTTAATATTATAATTAATTATAAGTTATAATATTATAACTAATTATTATTAATATTAACATATATAGTTAATGTTTGTTACTCCTTAACCTACCATTATAAATAATAGCACAGACACCTGATGGATTTTAACAAGCCTTAGCCCATCTAAGATAGCTCATACTCATAGATATGCCTGGAGCCTTGTTAATGATACCATAGACTCAGAAGTCTTTGGACTCCTTCTCTGCTAGGAAATAGATGTCAGTGTTTTGGCCAGTTGTGGTTCGTGGGTTACCTGAATCAGAATCATTTGGATTGCTTGCTGGAAATACAGATTTTTACAGTCATGTATGTAGTTATGAACCTTTAATACCAGCACTAAGAAGGCGTGGGCAAGAAGATCTTGGCTCACACCTAGCCTGGGCTACATGCAATTTCCAGGCTAGCCTGAGTAATGAAGCGAGATCCTGTCTCAAAAAACAGACCAACAAAGTCATGCAGGTGATTGAAGCCAAGTCCAGACCCACACAGTCAACCTATCAGAATGAGAAACAAGGACATGATATGTGACAAAACTTGTGCTTTGACCCTGGTTGAAAATTCTAGATGTTCTTCAAATTGGTCTCCTAATATGCAAAGCTTGTCTTTGTTTGTATTCGTTCCCAAATTCTCTCTGCCCTCCAAGCTTATCTCAGCTTCCTGACACACCACAAGTCTTCTTCAGATTTCTGCAGGTTTTATTGTCTTTGTTCTTCTCCAGTCCCTGGAAGTTCTGCCCTTTTCCCTTTTCCCTTTATGTGACTCTGGTCTTCTCAATTCAATTAAAGTAACACACTCCACTGAGGCTGCCTTCTGTTTTCTCTCTGGGGCCTCATCTGTCTATGGAGGCAAAGAAACTGCTCATTAAACAGCCTTCTCCACAGTGTACCTGACCCTCACTGTGGGTGGCTAGCTGGTTTTAGGCTCCACCAAGTAGAAGCCAAGTAGATCTTACCCTGCAAACTGCAAGTGCTGGAGGGGATGGCAGACCTTTCAAGAATCAGAGCTTCTAATATGTTTATTTAGTGTGTGTGTGTGTGTGTGTGTGTGTGTGTGTGTGTGTGTCCCAAGTTTATTCTTACTATTTCCCTTTGAAGAAGTAATACATGGGCCAGAAAAAGTTTTGAATTATATTCTTCAAATAGTGAATTCACACCAGGAGTCAACTGGCCATAGAGGTTTACAAAATGCTCAGTTTCACCTACCAATGTTTGTCTCTCATCCAGCATCTCAAGGGAACAATCTTCTTTGAGATTTTCCTATCATGAAGATTTGAATGTTCCCCTGAATGATCCATGTGCTGAAGGTGTGGACTTTGTCCTGTGCACTTTGGAGGAGTGATGGAACTAATTGGAGTTGGGACCTAGTAGAAGGAAGATAGGTCATTGGCGGTGTGTCCTTGCGGGGCTCTTGGGCAACTCGTCTCTTCCCCTTTCTCTCTCAGCTTCCTAACTGTCATAAAGTGGACAGATCTTCTCTCCCACACATTTTTGCCATCATCTACTGTTTCATCTCAGGCACTAACCAAAGAAGCCAGGCAGCTGACTAAAATGCCTGAAACCACACACACACACACACACACACACACACACACACACACACACACACACCAATTTTTCCTCTCTTAATTATCTCATAGTTTGACACAGTAACAGAAAGCTGACCAACACAGGGTCCAGAGATGGTAAATGCTCAACCCTTTTTTAAGCTCAGTGCTTCCCTGAGAAAATGGTCAGGATGTTGAAAGGAAGCACTGAGCAGGTCAGAGGCCAAATTCTGTCTGAAATGCCTGTGAACCACGCACTGTTCAGCCTGTCTCCATCCCATGAGCCTAGGATCTTGATAAGCTTCAGTAAACATCTGGAGGCATTTTGGCAGCTTGCTAAAATCACATTCTATCCGTAGAAAGTCTGGACCATTTCTTAGCTTCATGTCAAGTATTACTTTTTTTCTTTCTTTCTGACGTTAACCACAAAGAAATGGACAACGAATTCATTTTAATACCTCTCCAGCAATCCAGCAGGCTTTAGGAAAACACTGAGTTTCCAGAGTTCTCCCAAGGGCACATCTGAATTTTTATAAAGTCATTTGAAACCCCCTTTCCAGTACATGTGGCATCACCTTTCCACAGTCTTAAGGCATGACATAATTTATATCTGCATTTTTCCTTCCTTCTTGAATGGTTCACTGGAAGCTCTGCAACTCATAACAAAGATGTCAACTGTAGAAGCTGATGAGGCCCTAGGACCATGTCACCTTTCATCACAGTGTTCTTTATTCTTTCTAGAAACCTTAAGAAACACAGCCATTCTGCAGCCAAAGCTTGTTCTTCTTTTAATAAGAAGATGGAGCCAAGGGCCTCGGAATAAAAGGATTAGCATTTTAAAAATTGAGAACAGGCATGGCCCGACTATTTTCCTTTTCTGTGTATTAGCATGCTTGTGCATTTTAGTATGGATGCACAGCTGTATCTCGGCTGCATTTTCATTAGACAGCTATGGTTTGCTGAGCACCAGCTAGGTAGAAGAAGACAGACAGCAGAGAAAAGCCACAGTTATTCTTCCAGAATGAGCAACCTAGTAACAGCCAGGCTGGCAGCTGGTTCTGCTTCTTTGAGGAACAGAAAATAAGTCATGATATGACACTGTAGATCCAATTTAGATCTTGGAGCCAAAGGGCTGTTCAATGTGTGTGACAATTCCCTGACATTGAACGTAAGCATTGAGATGGGCATGTGTTGATTCATTTATCTGTTGCTATAGCAAAATACCTGAAACTGTGTAATTTATAGAGAAAAGAGGTTTCCGTAACTCACAGTTTGGGATGCTGAAAGCACAAGACAGAGAAACCTCATTAGTTTATTCACTGACCTCATTAGTTTATTCACTGACCTCATTAGTTTATTCACTGACCTCATTAGTTTATTCACTGGTAAGAGCCTCATGGTGGACCACAATATGAGAGAGAGAGAGAGAGAGGTCACATGATGATAAAGGAAGGAAGATCATCACAAATTAGACTTGTTCTTAATAACAACTTATCCTCATGAAAAAGAACTAATTCTTGAAGACTAGGGTTAACTAGTGACATCACTCCTCCACAGGTTTCTACCTCTCGTGGGCTGAGAATAGGGTTCAGTGGATAATAATATGGCCCAGCGTTTCCCTCAAGCATGAGGACCTGAGTTTGGATCCCCAGCATCCATGTAAGAGTCGGATGTAGTGGTGCACACTTGTGATCCCAGTACTCAGGAGACAGAGGCAGAAGGATTGCTGGAGCTAATTGGCCAGCCAGTCTAGCCAGATCAGCAAGATCCAGGTGCAAGGAGGGACGCTGTCTCAAGAAATAAGGTAGAGAAGAAATTAAAGACCCTTAATGTTGACCTCTGGCCTACACTCACACATACACAAACACACACACACAAGTTTTATCACCTCCCAATATGACCACAGAGAGGACCATGCTTTCTATCACCTGATCCTTGAGGGATAAACCACAGGCAATACACAGCGAGGCACAAGCTTGATTTTCCCAGAAAAGCCCCATATTTCTGATCCAATTTCCACATGAGGCAAAAAGTAATCCCAAACGAGAAGTGGAAAACCTAAAAAAGTGTGAGACCGTTCCAGGTCATGTATGTGGACATGCTGACCTGAGGCGCAGGCAGCACCACCCAAAAAGAATGCTATCGGTGTAGAGAGAGATCAGACATAGCCACTCAGCATGGGGGCTGTGATTGTCTGAATGCTGAAGGCTACCAGGAGCTGGGTCTGTTCTATTGTGTTTTAAATATTATATATTTTTTCTAGGATTTTGTATATGAATAGTGTTATTATCATTCTCCCAATCCTCCTCCCTCCAAATCCTGCTGTGTTGTGTTCTCCATACTCCTTCTCAAATTCATGCACACACACACACACACACACATTCATATGCATGTGCTGTGTATTTATAACCTGCTGAAATCATTTAATGTTGCTTGTCTATGTTTAGGACTCTCTCGGTTATCATTAATTGCCTCTAGCTCTTCTCATAGGCAGTGAAACCTCATGGGATTCCCTGCATCCATGCTGGCATGCCAATTGGTTATCCACAGACAAGTGTAGTTCTCACATCGCTGAAGAAACTTCTTTATACAGCAGACAGAGACCATTACAGAAAGTCATGACTGGTCAAAATGCAGAGAACAATTGACCTTGGGCCCCCAGCCCCAGTTGACACATCTACAATGCAAACCTTATACCAAAGGCTCAGGGGACATCATGAAAGGAGGGAAGGAAAGGTTGAAAGAGCCCTAGGACCAGGGTTGGATGTCATCAATGAGACAGTGTCTTCTATATATGACAGAAAACTATGTCCAAGATCTCAACAATGTGGCTGCATAAACAAGACCTGTTCTTCTGCCTTCAATCCATGAGACCTTCACAGAACCCTGGGGAGCAAGGTCTCTGCTAGGACCAGAGCAACAGAGATCAAAAGTCTCCACTTATCCACCTTTAATGAGCTCTAAGTCCATGGTAGCAGGAGAGACCTCCCCTTTGTATATCTGTTTTGTGGCTGGAACAATCCAGAAC
>CAJQZJ010033670.1:814723-835428 GCA_907164525.1 Lophiomys imhausi | reverse complement strand
TCCCCTTTGTATATCTGTTTTGTGGCTGGAACAATCCAGAACCATCTGGAATAGTGTGGTGTCAATGGGAGAAAATGGTGAGCTTCTCAGAACTCCCCAAGAGCTCAGGCAGCATGAGGAGCTCCCCTCTCTCCATGGAGAGCACATTCATTTTGCCTGGATGACTTGGAGGGCTTCTTCCCATCGGAGGAGGAGACGCGACAATTTCAGTTTTGAGGTGTTAACATTGCATGGCTGACAGACATGGCCCTGGGCATGAAGAAGGCAGACATCCTTAAGGGAATATGTTGTTCCTTTTTTGGGTAAACTACTTTGTAATGCATTTAACTAGAGCATATTACCATATCTTGGGAAAAATAACATCTGGGGAAATTAAATTCTTATACTTCTGTACCTCTTTCCTCAATGGCTCCCTAAGTTTGTCTTTTAAAGAGATCTTTGATGGAGGCTTGGACTATCTCAGAATATCCAAGCTTAGGCACATGAGCAATTTCTTTGTGGTCCTTACTACTTATGGGCAGAAATCACAACTTCTCTGCAGGACATCTGGGAACGATGGGGAAGAGAGATATTCTGTGTATAAGGGGTAAGCCTGTGGATAGTGGGGGTACCCATGAGGCCCCAGCCATTCCTGAGGAGCCAGTAACTATTCCTGGTTGCTGGAGGAGTTGGTGTCATTTTTTCTAATTGTGTAGCCATTAGAGACTAGGAAGGAAGAGGGATTTAGAAGGAAAGAAAGGAGGCAATGGGGTGTGAATACACATTCCATTGTCAAAAAGAAAGAAAACTGAAAGAGGGACAAGCATGGAACAGGCTGGCTTTATTCTCCTTTAGTATTTTTATTTTGTAGATAGATATAATTATTTTTCTCTAAGTTTGTGCGTGTGTCTGTGTGTACATGTGTGCCACATGTATGGGTGCCTGTGGAGGTAAGGAGAGCATGTCAGAGCTCCTGGAGCTGGACTTACAGGTGACTCTGAGCCATCCAATATGAATGCCAAAAGCTAAACTCAGGTCCTTGGCAAGAGCACCAATTGCTTGTAACTACTGAACCATCTCTGCAGCCTCTTTTTTGGTCCCTTCCTGATCCTAGCTTGACTCTGGACAGTCATGAGATTTGCTGCAGAGGTGTGTGTCCCAGGCTGCTTATTAGAAGACATGCCCTCTTTGACTCCACATGACCTGACCCCACCCCCTGATGCTAAAATCCAAGGCAGGTTGAGTGAGATACACTCAGAACACTCCTATGTTTTGGAACACTCCATAAAACTGTGGGCATTTTGATCGGTGACAAAACTTTCTCAGAACTAGTGTGTGAGGCTGCCTCTCCCTCCTGTGAAAATCGCCCAGCTGTTGGTGACACCTGCATGGCCAGATGCTAGACTACATTACATCACAAACCTCTTCCTGACAGAATCTTCTTTATAGATGAGGAAACAGATTTAAAGGAGTTAAGAGGTTTCCAGAGGCCACTGTAGCCATTCTTGTTCTAGACCTTGAACTATCCAGTTAACTCCTAGACTGTGACATAGATCCCTGTGGACTCTGCCTGCCCTCAGGTGCCTATGACAGAGCCTCTATCCTGACACTTGGTTCCCACCCACTCTTGGGTCACAAAGAGAGGGAGTGACATGCAATGCTTCCCCCACGAAGAGGGGCTGAAAATGGCGTGCAAATGTCTGGTGAGAATTAAGATGTGTTCTGAGTCCCAAAACATCTCCCCACGAATTATTTATCAACTACAGAGTGAGAAGCAGTCACTTTGCATTACACATAATTAGTTGGTGCACCCCCACTCAAGTGATCAAAGCCAACATCTTCAACACTGGGCCAAAGGGATCTTGATGTGATGCACTAGGAAGGATCAAACACCATTGTTGGCTTCCTGTCAGAAACGTGGGAGACCCAGGGAATGTGCTTCTAGACTGTCCTCTGTTCTTCAGGCGTGTTCAGAATAGAGACATAGGAGCCATTCCAGATTAGAGACCACTGAATTCAATGTTACTTCTGAGTTAGATCCACAAATAGGGGAAGTCCAGCTGTAAAATACCTAACTGAGACAACTAGTGAAATTTGAATGTTGACTATAAACAGTGTGCAAGTGTTGGGTTTTCTAATAGAGTTAGCTCTCCCATAAGTATTTCAGAGAATATTCTTGGGAAGTACATACTGAGGCATTTAGAGTTCTCTGGACATGATAGCTCCAAATTCCTCAGAATGTTCTAGAGAGCATAACTTGCTACATATAGGAGACATATGGAAATCATGAGAAAGTCAACCAGACAAGGTACAACCACTACATAAACCCAGGTAAATGTTCTGGGGGGGGGGGTCACAAATAGCCCTTGGATGTTTCCTGAGATTTCAAGAGCATTGTAAAGTTTAAAAAATGTAAAGATACATTTTGAAGTTGTGGTTCCAAGGGCTGACACTGAATCAGAGCACAGTAATGTGTGATTTTACAAATGGGAACATGTTTTAAGAAGCATGTGATTTGCTGACTATTATTGGTGTGTGAGCATCATGCAATGAATGTATTAAATATGTTTGCTTCAGGCCAATTGCTCACTTGATGTGATCAAGGGATGCAGAAAACCTGAGCTGAGGAGGCTGCTGGTGCCATCTGTTACTGGTCTCCAGCTGCTGTACTGTTTGAGAAGGCTGTGAAACCTTCAGGAGGTGGCACTTGGACAGAGGAAGTGAGGAGTTGCTGGTGGAAGTGAGTCACTAGGGGCAGGCTCTGAGGTTTCATAGCCCCCACTTCCCATTTATTGTCTGCATCAGGTAGATACAACATATCCATCCTCCTCCCACTCCTCTCTGGTGCTTTTCCCGCCGTGCCAGACACCATCCCTTCCTATACTGAATGCCAAAACAAATCCTTCCTTCTTTCAGTTGCTTCCTGTCAGATTTGTAATTTCATCAGAAAAGTAACTGATATATACAGAAAGCTAGAAGTAGACTTAAAGTATGGTTGTGTGTCATAAATGTGATAAATAGGGCCCGGGGAGGTGGCTGGGTGGGTAACACACTTGCTGCATAAGTGTGAAGACCAAGTTTGAAGTTTGAATCCTCAGCACCCATGTAATGTAAATGCCAGGTGAGTATGGCAACCTGTGCGTAATCCTAGTCCTTGGGAAGCAGAGGATCCTAATAAAACCAGTGAGCTCCTGGTCCAAGCGAGAGAACGAGCCTGGATACGTAAGGAGGGAGAGTTATTGAGGAGACATCTGTTGTCAACTAATGACCTCTTCATGTATGTGTTCATACATGTACATGCAACAGTTTGTGGGAACACCTTCATATGTATGTGTATGCCTAAATATGTGTGAGCACATTGCATATGCCCCCCCACATACAACACACATATATACAAAGCTGTAATACATGCATAAATCAGTGACTTCGTTCTTATATCACCAAGTGTGTATTGTGTCTAACTGTGTGTGGTACATTCTCGTAGAATGGCCAGTGCAGACGTCGACACCCACAAACATAAGAGGAATGCCTGGTGCTGCCGTGTTATGACCACTATGACATCAATAGGTGACTGTTGTCAGCCAGCCTCACTGCAGTCTGATAGGACCACCATCATATCAGCACTCAGCTCCTGAGTGAAACATCTCATCGTCAGTATCATGACTATACATAGTCGTAAGTTCTGCATCTTCTAGACAGCCACATGCCGAATCTCCCTGTGCCTTGGTTCCCTTGCTTGTAAACACAGATAATGAAAACCTATCTGTTGGGACTCCCTGAAGAAGAAACAAAGTGATGCACACAGACCTCCAGGTCCCAGAGTTTCACCAGCAGTCACTAGGTATTAGCTAGAATTACCGGGGATGGAAGGCTGGTGGGGCCAGTTCTCTATGCCGTCCTATGTGCCTGTGCAGTGTGGTTCCTTGGTTTCTCAGATCACCTCCAGGGGTGCATTTCTAAAGGCTTGGGATTCAATTTGGGGATCAGCCATTTCATCAGACATGTGCTGTCCTCCAAGGGTTTCAATGCACCTTAAGAAGAATTAATGAAAAATTGGCAGCCTGATAATTTTTGGCCCCGTCAAAATGCATGTGGAGTCTCTCTAGTAATTAATTATGCCTCCACTTTTCTCCCACAACAATGCCACCTGTAGGTTTTTCTGAGTTGTTTTCTTTCCCAAATGGAAGATGTTCAAAGTCCCAGGAATTTGAAACCAGAGCTGGAATTTAGGCTAAAAGCAGAAATTTCATGTCACGAAAACAAAATAAAACAGGATTTGAAAAATGGTTCATTTTTTGTTAGATACTTTCCATTTGTCAAAAACTCCACTTTAAGGTGAAAAATATCAGTCAGTTGACAAAGATTGACAAGGCAGAAGCCACTGGTACTGTGGAGTTTGTAGATAAATACAATGTGTGGGATTTAGAGCTGCCCTGAAATCATTTTAGTAGAGAAGCTGTGTCAAGAAAAAGTAGAGGGGGAAGAGAGAGGAGGGAGGAAGGGGAAGGGAGGGAGAGAAGTAGAAAGAGGGAAGGAGGGAGGGACAGAAGGGGAGATAGAGAGAGAGATATCTATGATGATTACTACTGATTGTCAACTGGATAGGATCTGGAACCACCAATACATAAAACTTTGAGTAGCTATGACTGTGAGGGATTATCTTGATTAGAGTAACCAAGCAGGAAAACCCCAACCTAAATGAAAACATCTCTGTTTCCCAGGCCAGGTCCTGGACTGTGTAAAAAGGAGAAAGTGAGCTGGGCACCAGCGCTTTCTCAGTCTGCTTCCTGCCTGCAGATGCGATGTGACCAGCCGCCTCACCTCTTACCTCCGAGCTTTCTCCACCATGGTGGATCATGCTTTGGTCAAGGTATCTGATCACTGCAACAAGAAAAAGAAGACAAAGTCGAAAGGGACAAAACGATAGCCAGGACCAGGGACAGGGAGAATATATATTTCATTCCAAGTGTGACAGGAGCCCTGCAAAGGGTACTCAACATGGGGATATCATTGACTTTGTTGACATTCTGGAAAATCAAAAACAATAGCAATTTTATTCTGCTAATGATATGAGCTGAGTCCAAAGCAGGATGACTACAAGAAGAAATAGTTAGATATCTTCAGGACAGAGGATAGTTTTAGGTTAGGAGAAGGTGAGGGAGAAGGAAGAGATGAGACCACTTTATAGGCTGAGCCATCAGGATTTGTCACTGAGACTGGATGAGGCTGGGCTAGGCTGGGCTGGGGTACTGAAGAACAGGTGACAGCCAAGGGTGACTCCTAGTTATGAGAGGAAGGTCAAACTTGAACATGTCATGGTGGGAAGATGGGACAGGAAGGAGGAAGTGAAGAAACATGAGATGGAACACAGAGGCCTGGAGAAGAAGGAGTCTTTCTTAGATCCTTCTGTAGAGTGAGTTACAGAACAGAAGAGTGTAAGGGTATGTTTGGAATCGCAATGGAAAATGCCAGAACAAAGAAAATAGATTTCTTCCTGCTGGTAAAATAGAGCACCCATAGGATTCTGAACAGATTGGAAAACTCCCAGCATGCTCCCATGCTTAGAATGCATCCACCTTGTAAAAAAAAATTTTCTTTCAACATGGCTATATGACTTTTTAAAAACTACTGGAACTTATAAGCTAAAAGTTGACACATATCATCTTACTTAATGAGTCCAACAAGTCTACAAAATTTTTTTTATCATGCCCCTGTGCAGGTAAGGACATTCAAATGGAGCAGGCGAGTTCATTGTCTCACAGCTAAGACTCCAAACCTGGCCTTTCTAAGTACCTGTCCTCACACCCGACAGCTGCAGTAGTGTTTTCTGTCTAGTGCAAATCTCTCCATTGGTTCTCCAGAAAGCACCCTCCCACCCACACGTTGCTACCTCACTGCTTTTTAAACTGTTTCAATTCCCTTTTAAGGCTGCTGGTGGGCCAACATATTTACCAGACTATTGGTAATTTCACACACTCAAACTGCAGTCTCCAACTTCTGCAAATAAAAGATCTTTATGTTCCCCAGCCGTGAAGTTTACTGGCAATTTCTATGCAGAACACTCCGTCTGTGCCTGCATTTGGAGGTTCTGCGAACACATCTGCTAGCTGCCACAGTTGAGAATTCCCAAGGAATGTAGGTTTTGCTATGGAAGTCTGGGCAGCTCCCCCCCTCCCCCAAGAGCACTTTACAGAATAACCCTGTAGGTGTAATCAAGCAAAAAAAAAAAAAAAAAAAGAAAAAAAAGAAAAAAAAACCTTCAGTGATGAACTTGGTTGGGTCATAAGAGGTGCTGTTGGAAATGCCTGTAATGGGATAGGCCATTTCATTTCATATTGATGGAAATTCAGTGGGTGAATTCTGTCATGAAGGATTTGAGGTAGTGGATATCAAAGCCCTTTGTCGCCATGGAGAAACAATTTGTCTTTTATTGAGCTATAGATCTAACCCTTTCTCCTGAGGCAAGAGGAAGATAGAGTATACCAAGAGATTAAGAGTAAGCAAGGGCTTCACGGTCAGACAGGCCAGGCTTGGAGTCTTAGCTGTGAGACAATGAACTTGCCTATTCCATCTTAATGTCCTTACCTGCACAGGGGCATGATAAAAAAAATTCATAGACTTGTTGGAATCATTAAGTAAGATGATATGTGTCAAGTTTTATCTTATAAGTTCTAATAAGGTCTTTTTAAACTATATTATAGCCATGTTTAAAGCAATTTTTTTAACATTAATCCATTAGATGGAAAAGGCTTTGAAGATGTAGAGAGGATGTACTGGAGTGGTAGAATAATGGGGAAGGCATCATGAACATCAGAACTGAGCCTCAAGAAGCCTATAAACACAACTTTGTACTTCCTCAGCAATTAACATCATGAATTCTAGTTGCAATGTGACTCATGGTAAAGAACACAATCCATGCATGATTCTTTCTTTCTAGTGGTTATGGTACTTAGCATGGTGAAAGACACTCAAACTGATAGATATTGTATGTATGTATGTATGTATGTATGGGTGTCTTAGTTAGGATTTCTATTAGTGTGAAGAGACACCATGCTATGGCTACTCTTATAAAAAGAAAACATTTAACTGGGTCTGGCTTCCAAGTTCAGAGGTTTATTCCATTATCATCATGGAAGGAAGCATGGTGGCATGCAGGCAGGCATGGTGCTGGAGAGGTAACTTAGAGATCTATATCTGTATCAGCAGGCAGCAGGAACAGAGAATGCCATTGGGCCTGGCTTGAGCATCTGAGACCTCAAAGCCCTCCCCCAGTGACACACTTCCTTCAACAAGACCACGCTTACTACAACAAGGCCACACCTCCTAATAGTGCCACTCCCTATAAGCATATGGGGGTATTTTCACTCAAACCACCATGTTGGGTGAGAGGATGGGTGGTGGGTGGATAAATGTACTGATAGGTAGGTGGGCAGGTTGGTTGGTGGGTAGGTGGGTGTATGGATAGGTGGGTGGATGGATGGATGAACAAATGGGTGGGTGGGTAGATCAATGGCTGGGTAGACAGATGGGTGTGTGGGTATGTGGGTTGATGGATGGATAGATGGATAGATGGGTGGGTGCAAGGATGGATGGATGGATGAATGGATTTGGGAATGCATGGATTTATAGATCTAAAAAGATAAAAGAATAACATTGTAACCAAAAAAGCAAAAAAAGAGAAAAGTAATGCAAGCATATGAACGTTGGGGACAGACAGGCAAATACACTGTGGAATCTTTGGGGTTTTATTGTGATTGGGTCTAAGTTGAAAGCTCTTGTAGAAATTCCCAATAAGTCTAGTGAGAACAGATGAGTTTTGTCAACAGTGCAGGCTCACATCACAAAGCAACCCAGGGTGTTGCTCCCCCTCTCTGTATGGCATGCAATTTCTTCTTGGTCCAGCCACAAAGAGACACAGAGACGCATGGCCTGAGGATAACTAACCAAAGAAATTTGCAGGTACAGCCATGGAACAAATAGCCTGGCGAACTTAAAGTGTCTTCCCAAGGCCACATTTTCATATCTCAATAATATCATAGAACAAATGCCTTTTGCTGGGACTCACTTCCCGGCTATCTGCTTACCCATAATTTACTGCTGATTAGAACTAAGCAATTATCGTTGCAATTTGTCTTTATTGGCCTCATTTTCCACTTGAAGAAACCAAGGCATCATCATTTTTTTCCAGGCATATGATTCTCAGCTCTTTTGAAATTTATGTCCTATTTATTATTTATTTCATTCATAATATCTCTCCATCCCAAGTGGTTGATTTTGTGTATCTTTGGAGTGAGTTCAAATTAAACTAGATTTTGAAGAATTACTCAAGTTTGTCAACACACCTGATTAAAGGGATGACATCATAGGTGGTGATGATCTAGACAGGAAGTCCTCTGAGAAGCTTGAGAGTCCACAGAAGGAACTCGGAAACAGAGCCAGCTGCCTGAACTTTCCCATAAAGAAACCTTGGCCCAGGCGAAAATGAAGTGACCCTTTGAGGATCTATTAGCTATTTCAGGACAGTGAAATACAAGAAGTAACTCCTTTGACTAATTCAATTCTAAAAGGACTTAAAATGATATAAACATCATATCTTCATAGGTAGGAAAAGAATATCAGTATGGCTCAGTTTTCTATTTTCTATTCACTAATTACTAGTGAATACTGTCCTTATAGAGGATCCAGGTTCTGCTCTCAACACATCATATGGCTCACAACTGCCTATATCCCCAGCTGCAGGGGAACTAATGCTTTTTTGGGAGGTTTGCTTTGTATCTACACTTACATGAACACACACACGTACACACACATGCACACATGTGCACGTGCATGTGGGCAGGCTCGCAGGTGCATGTGTGTATTTGTACATACACATGTGTGTATGCAGGCAGAGAACAGAAGACAGCCTTAGCTGTCAATTCTTAGGTGCTATCTATCTCCCTTCTTTTTGAGACAGGGTCTCTTGTTAGCCAAGAATGTCAAGTAGACTAGGATGTCCAACCAACAACTCCCAGGGTTCTGCCCATTTCCTTCTCCTGGCTGCTGAGATTGCAAGAACACAACATCATACCTGGTTTCTTCTAAAAAAAAAAAAAAAAGTGGGTTCTTGGAATTGAACTCAAGTTCTGTGCTTACATTTTACCAAATGAGCCATCTCCATTAGAATTAGATACAGATCATCATAAAATAAAATTAGAAACAAAGTCAAAGTCAAACCACCCATGGATGAGAAAGACCGAACAATCTCCAAGAGCAAAGCCAGATCTGAGAGTATTTTCACTATTGAAATGTAGACTATGTCTGAACATTTGGTCCCCCACTGATGCTAGTGTTTGGTGGCTAAGAAACCTTAGGAGGTGGGGCTTAGCTGGAGGAAATGATTGGCTGGGAGGAAAGGCAAGCCTTAAGATTTATGCCCTAGCTTGCTTACTGTCCTGTCCAGATGTGAGCAAGCTCTTGTTGCCTCATGCCACCATACCTTCTCTACCATGTTAGACTGTTTCTAGCTGTTGAATACATTGATTCATCAGCCATGCTTTTGTAGTGAAGACTTTTCATGAAACACAACTGTGACCTGTATACTTTTGAATGCATATTGCAATGGTCAGCTAAGCTGCCTAAAAAATGACTCCCAAAGGTAGTGGCTTGAAACTTTTATTTGTTGAGAGTTCCTATAGGCAAGGGATGCACCAAAGAGTCAGCAAGGGGTGACTGGCCCAGTAGTATTTACAAAGTCCAATGTGGGACTGACACAGAGGGAAAACTAGGCATTAAAAGTTATTAGAGCCACTTATTACAAGCAATTCCATCTTTATTGCATGAAGAAGGAAACACCTACCAATATTTTAAAGAAACAGATCAGTCACCGAGCAACTCCTCTTCTATCATATACTTGAACCTGGATCTTTAGAGTCTGAACTCATTTTTTTTTTTGTCCCTGCATCCCTCCACTTCCTTCCTCTTGCTTCTGACCTCCTGGGTTCTTTTGTCAAACCATTTTTAAGACAGCTATTGAAAGTCCTCTGTCTTGTCCTTATAGTCTCAACTAGAAGATTCCCAAGTGACTTCTTGGCTTACATTCTGTGGAGAAGCAAGCTGATACACTAGGGATGTCTGTTCCACAAAGGTTAAAAGGTGGCTTTTGGCAAACAGACAGAGCCATAGAGGCCCACAGCTTGGAGGAAACTGAGTCCTACCACTACTCCCTGAGAGTGCTTGCCAGTGGGTCAAACCCCAGCTTAGCCTCTAGATGAGACTGCACCCCTGGCTGACTCTTCAGTGCATCCCTTTCCTATAGGAACTCTCAGCAAATAAAAGTTTCAAGACACTACATTTGGGTCTTAGCTAGCCATTTTTTAGGCAGCTTAGCTAACCATTGCAATGTACATACAAAAGCATACAAGTCACAGTTGTTTGGCATGAAAAGTTTTCACCACACAGGTGACCATTCTCTTCCTGCCTGCAGAGGGCTTTGAATTTAGTTCTAATATTGAGGTGCACACTTTCTTGAGGTTCCCTGACATAAATGTCCCTTGCTTAAAACATCAAGAGCTAGCTGGACACAAGGTATACTATGTCTTGTCTAATTAGTCACACATTTGTATCATTGTTTTTTTTTTTAGGATGGTATTTCATTTTAGATCCATTCATCCATCCGTCATCCCATCTACCTCTTTATCCATCCATCCATCCATCCATCCATCATTCCAGTAGTACTTATGAGGTAGAGACAGGAGGATCAAAGAGTCAGAGTTATCCTTGACTATGTAGTAAAGTCAAGGCCAGCCTGGCCTACATTAATTCAATTGTTATTGCAGATATGGTATGTGTGCATGGGCAAGTGGAGTGGTTGGAGAGAGACAGAGAGAGGCACAGAGAGAGAATAAACAAGGAGAAGAGGAAGACAAGAGAAAAAAAGAAAAGGGAAAAAAAGAGAATATTTGTTTTGCTTTAGATGGCATCACACTGTTTGGCCTTGAACTCACAATCCTCCTGCTTCTACCTCTGGTACGTTGAGATTACAGGCCTGTGCCACCAGATTCAGCAAGAGTTTTTAATATTACATTTCTGGTATTCATGGTCCTAATTGTGTCCATGATAGCAATTTCAGTTGTTGATTTTATTTCTGAGTAGTTGACAACAATCATGGGATGTCTGGTGGTTTGAATAAGAATGACCCCAATAGACTCATGTGTTTGAATGCTTGGCTCATAGGGAGTGGCACTATTAGGAGGTGTGGCCAAGTTGGAGTAGGTGTGGCCTTGTTGGAGGAAGTGTGTCACTGGGGAGGTGGGCCTTGAGCTCTCATATGCTCTAACTAGTCTTAGTGTGGAAGTCACTTTCTGTTGCCTGAAGATCAAGATGGAGAACTCTCAATTCCCTTTCCAGCACCATGTCTGCCCACATGCTGCCATGCTTCCGGCCATGATGATAATGGACTAAACCTCTGAAACTGTAAGCCAGCCCAACTGAATGTTTTCCTTTATAGGAGTTGCTGTGTCATGGTGTTTCTTCACAGCAATGAAACCCCAAGTAAGATAGGATGTCTACAAGGTCTCTAGGGATGCCCCCTTATCATTTTTACCTACTTTCTGTGTTTCTCAGTGAATCTAGCCAATCATTTATCAATTTCATTGCTTTTGGGTTTTTTTTTCAGCTTCAGGGTTTTGGGGGGTTTTTGTTTTCTTTTTCCTGTATTACATGCTCATTTTCTGTCTCACTGATGTCTGCTGTTATCTCTGTGGTGTTCATTCTATGTATTTTGGATTTAATTTGTTTTTCTTTATCTAGGTTTCTAAGGGAAACCCAAGATCATTGATTTTCAGCTTTATTTTCTTTGTATAGCAGGTAAAGATTTAAAGCTCTGTTTGTTGTTTTCTATTTTTATTTAGTTCAAGATATGCTTTAATTTCCCCCGTGATTTGTTCTTTGACTAATGGATTATATAAAAGTATGTTGTCTAATTACCAATTATCAGGGATTTTTTTAAACACACTTTTTTTTCTTTTGTTTGTTTTTTTGAGACAAGGTCTCTCTGTATAGCAAACCCTGGATGTCCTGGACTCACTTTGTAGACCAGGCTGGCCTTGAACTCACAGAAATCCACCTGCCTTTGTGTCCCAAGAACTGGGATTAAAGGCATGTGCCACTGTGCCCGGCTAAACACACTTTCTTTCTTATTCTTGAATTTTACATATGTATCCAATGTATTTTGTTCCTATTTGTTCTCACTAACTCCTCCCAGAATCCTCACAACATTCCCTCCCAACTTCATGCTAGTGATGTACATGTGCACATGTATGTAGGCTAGCCACTGGAATGTGGGCAGTCCACAAGAGGCCACGCCCCTAGAGAAAACTGTCCCTGCCCCAGCAGGAGCCAGTAGCTGCTCAGCTAGGAGTAGACTTCAGGAGCCCCTCTCACCTCTGTATTAGAATTTTGATTGGCTTGATTCTGTGCAGACAGCCACACTGTTATGACTCCATGTGCAGTGGACATGTCATATCTGGAAGACGGCATCTCACAGCAGCTTTTCCTTACCTCTGACTCCTGTGATCTTTCTGCCCCTTGTTTGGTGATGTCCCCTAAATCTTGGGGTGAGGACATGTGATGCTGATGACTCATTTAGGGCTGAGCGTTCTGCCAACATTTATTCTGTGTATTTTGATCAGTATGAGCCAGATGATCTGTATGAACTGCTTCCCACCACAAAATGAAGGGCTGAGCAAAACCAGATGGTTTCAGCACAGAATTTTACCAGACCTTGAAAGAAGAGCTAATTCCAATACTCTTCAAACTCTTCCACAAAATAGAAACAGAAGAAACACTGCCAAACTCGTTCTACGAGGCCACAGTCACCCTGATACCTAAACCACACAAAGACCCAACAAAGAAAGAGAACTTCAGACCAATTTCCCTCATGAATTCATATGCAAAAAATACTTAATAAATTATTTGCAAACTGAATCCAAGAATACATCAAAAGTATCATACACTATGACCAAGTAGGCTTCATCCCAGGAATGCAGGGGGGGTGGTTCAACATATGAAAATACATCAATGTAATTCACCATAAAAACAAGCTGAAAGGAAAAAAAAACACACATGATCACCTCGCTAGAAGCTGAAAATGCATTTGACAAAAATCCAACACCCCTTCATGCTAAAAGTCCTGGAGAGAGCTGGCATACAAGGACCATACCTAGAAATAATAAAGGTGATATACAGCAAGCTGGTAGCTAGCATCAAATTAAATGGAGAGAAACTTGAAGCATTTCCTCTAAACTCAGGGACAAGACAAGGATGTCCACTTTCGCCATATCTCTTCAACATAGTATTTGAAGTTCTTGCTAGAGCAATAAGACAACCAAAAGAGATCAAGGGGATACAAATTGGGAATGAAGAAGTCAAATTATCCCTACTTGCAGACAATATGATAGTATACATAAGTGACCCCAAAAATTCCACCAGAGAACTCTTACAGCTGATAAACAGCTTCAGCAAGGTGGCTGGATACAAAATTAATTAAAAAAAAAAATAGAAGTCCTTCTTTATACAACAAATAAATGGGCTGAGAATGAAATTAGGGAAACAACACCCTTTACAATAGCCACAAACAATATAAAATACCTGTGGGTAACTCTAACCAAGCAAGTAAAAGACCTGTACAACAAGAACTTCAAGTCCTTGAAGAAAGAAATTGAAGAAGATACCAGAAGATGGAAAGATCTCCCATGCTCATGGATAGGTAGGACCAACATAATAAAAATGGTCATTCTCCCAAAAGCAACATACAGATTCAATGCAATTCCTATAAAAATACCAACACAATTCTTTATAGACCTGGAAAAAGCAATTCTCCACTTCATATGGAATCACAAAAAAAAAAAAAAAAAAAAAAAAAAACAGAATAGCTGAATCAATCCTGTACAATAAAAAAAATCTGGAGGTATCACCATCCCAGATTTCAAGCTGTACTACAGAGCAATTGTAATAAAAACAGCATGGTACTGGTATAGAAACAGACCAGCGGATCAATGGAATCAAATTGAAGACCCAGAAATGAACCCACACACCTATGGTCACTTAATTTTTGACAAAGAAGCCAAAACCATACAATGGAAAAAGGACAACATCTTCAACAAATGGTGCTGGTCTAACTGGATGTTCACATGGAAAAGAATGAAACTAGACCCATACTTATCACCTTGTAAAAAACTTACGGCCAAGTGGATCAAAGACCTTAACATAAGGCCAGACACACTAAATCTACTAGAAGAGACAGTGGGGAAAACCCTCGAACTCATTGGCACAGGTGACAACTTCCTGAACAGAATGCCAACAGCTCAGGCTCTAAGACCAACAATTAATAAATGGGACCTCATGAAACTGAAAAGCTTCTGTAAGGCAAAAGACACTGTCGTTTGAACAAAATGACAACCTACAGATTGGGAAGAAAATCTTCACCAACCCCACATCTGACAGAGAGCTAATATCCAAAATTCACAAGAACTCAAGACATTAAATGCCAAGAAACCCAATAATCCAATCAAAAAATGTGGAACAGAGCTAAACAGAGAATTCACAAAGGAGGAATCCCTAATGGCCGAGAGACACTTGAAGAAATGCTCAACATCCTTAATCATCAGAGAAATGCACCTCAAGATGACCCTGAGATCCCATCTCACACCTGTCAGAATGACTGAGATCAGAAACTCAAAGGACAGCACGTGCTGGCGAGGCTGTGGAGAAAAGCAAACCCTCCTCCATTTCTGGTGGAAGTGCAAACTTGTACAACCACTATGGAAATCAATCTGGCAATATCTTAGAAAACTTGGAATTGCTCTACCTCAAGACCCAGCCATACTACTTCTGGGTATACATCCAAATGATTCCTCACCAAACCACAAGGACACCTCCTCATCTATGTTCATAACAGCTTTATTTGTAATAGCTAGAAACTGGAAACAACCCAGTTATCCCTCAACCAAAGAATGGATAAAATTAAAAAAAAAAAAACTGTGGTACATTTACATAATGGAATACTACTCAGCCATCAGAAACAACGAAATCTTGCAATTTGCAAGATTTGCAGCCAAATGGGTGAAACTAGAGAAGCTCATCCTGAGTGAGCTAACCCAAACTCAGAAGGATGCACATAGTATCTATTCACTTATAATTGGATTTTAGCCATGTAGTACAGGATAACTATCTTATAACCAACACACCAGAAGGAACAGGAACATAGACTTTGTTATGTGTTAGTGGGACACTTTGCCCTAATAGAGTTGCCATATAGCCCACCAGGGCAAGAGGAAGCTCTTAACATTCATATGACTGTTGAACTGAGGGGGAGGGCTGACATGTAGGGGCAACCCACTCCAGAGGAGTCGGATAGGTGGGAGAGGGGGTAGAGGGTAGGAAGGTGGGACCGGGAGGGATGGAGTGTAGGGAGTTACATAAATTAAATTAGATTTAGAAAATATATAGGGGTTTCTGATACAGTTTCTCAATTCGGGGCATGAAGATCAACTTGGCTGTGAGTGATTAGCTTATCAGCTTGTGGAAAAACAAGGTTGAAATCAGGAAAAACAGGAAAGACTTAATGGACTGACAAAACAAGGTTGAAGTCAGGAAAACAGGAAAGACTTAATGGACTTAAGAAACAAAGTATTTGGCCTGACATTGTTTTCAGCTGCTAAGTGGACAGAGCCCAAATTAAGCTGAAACAGAGTTCCTCCTATTTAAGGACAGTGCATGGAGCCCCATCCAAGAGCCCCCCCCCCCCATGCTAGAGAGCTCCCACAGTCCTGCTGATGGCCAGATCTCCCTGAGGCAGAAAGAAGCTGGTGAGCAAAGAAAACCTGAGTAAGACACGGAAAGGCCAAGGACTAAACCCTGTGGCTCAGCTTTTGCCTAGAGGGGTTTGATCTGTCTGAACAGTGGCCTAAATGAAACTGTGCCTGGCTTTAAGGACTCTGAAGTAGAGCGGCAGAGTTGCTGATGTGAAGGGGCTGAGGTCTCCCAGAGAGAAGAAAGCCTTAAGCCTTATTTAAGGTGAGACTGCAATAACCAACTTACCCTAACGAATCTACATCTGAGAGATCCAGAAAAAGGACTGCTAAGTGCGTTAAAGAATCTACAACAAAGATTGTATTCCTGACGACTGAGGACCTGCCCCAGAGACTACATCATTCTAAAAGGTTAGGAAAATAATTGTCAATAGGATTAGTGGTTAGGTTAAAGGGATTGTAGGAATTTGTAGGATTAATAGTTAAGAAATTGTTGGTATTTGTTATAAGTGAATATAGTTAATAAATAAACAATAATAATTTTTAAAAGTTCGGTTACAATGGAGAGAGGGGACTGTGATGGAGATGTGACTTGGAGTAATAAATAACAAAAAATATATGAAGGGCTGAGAGCTGCCTTACTCTGTGTGCATAAATACGAATATTTTGAGTGGCATTTGCTAGTGCTCATTTAGGAAAACAGCAGTAGCAAGTTTTCCCCCTGTGGCTTATCACCTCTCTGAGAATTTTTTTCTGATGTTAGTTTATAATTTAATTCTCTTCTGATAAAAACAAACAAACAAACAACCAATCTTCACAATATAAGTCATTTTCAGTGTACGGAGAGCTTTGCTTTAGAGCAAATACCTTATCACCTCTGTGATTATAACACACATGTAACTTGCGGTGGACAGGCACTCCATGGTCAGTATCACCTACGAATGTCACTCAGTCAGGATAAGAGTGTCACTCATGTTTTTCATTTGTTTGCGGACTTTCTGTCTGCTTCATCTATTAATGATTGAAAGAACAATCCTAGAATTTTCCACCATTTGTAAATATATGACCTTCTCCCTTCCATCCTGTTAGTTGTTGCTTCATATGTATAGATTCCTTTTTTTTAAGGTTTATTTTTTATTCTTTAAATTAAATCTATGCATGTATGTCTATGTGTGCATGTGGGTGCATATTTCTTTTGCAAAAAACTAGAGTTCGGTTCCCAGCACCCATGTCAGCTGGCTCACAATAACTCTGACCTTCTGATCTTATAGGGAGTGCTGGGCTCTGTACTCCAGAAAGGAAGTGGAATGATTAGCTTATCATTCACTTTCAACCTTGATAAGCTTTGTTCTGATGGCTCTGGAAAGGTCTTTCCTATAGAACTCTGGGTGTGGCCAATTTGGGGACTCCCCAAAAAGAACACCCACTGAAAAGAGACTCCACAACAGTCACTCTGCCTGAAATCAGGCATCTCCCAAGCTGTGTGCAGATGGACACCACTCAGCACCTTGCTCATGGTGGCCCTTGCCTGTCTCCCTCAGCACCCTACTCATGATGGCTCTGGTCTGTCTCCTACATCCTATACATAAATCTCTGTTTCCAGAAAACTCTTGGGAGCCCTGGTGCAAAGTTGTGGAGCAATCTTCCTATGAGAGTCCATCCTCCTGAGGAACTGTGTGTGGTCGGATGGTAGAATGCTTGCCTAATTGCAGTAAGCTCTGAGTTCTATTCCTGACACTTGAGGAAACACGCATGGAGATGCATGCTTGCAGTCAAAATGCTTAGGAGGCAGAGGCGAGTGGATCAAAAGTGCAATGTCATTGTTGGCTACATTGGGAATTTTAGGCCAGCCTGGGCTACATAAGACTCTGTCTCAGAAACAAAGCAAATCGACTGTATCTTCCCTAGAACCTGGCTCCTGACTATCTGGTCTCCCTTTTTCATCTCCACAGCAAGTCCCTAGATCTGCCCATCAGTCATCTCTCTCCAGGCTGCATCACACTTCTAGGAAGAAATTCAGGGCAATCATACACTCCATGTCTTCATTTATGTTTTCTCAGGGATCATGGAGCCAATCTGTCTGCTGTCCAGATCCCCACAGGGCAATCACACACTCCATGTCTTCATTTATGTTTTCTCAGGGATCATGGAGCCAATCTGTCTGCTGTCCAGATTCCCACAGCTGCTATTTTATATACCATGTCCATTTTTCTAGTTGTTGAAGGCTGGAGAGTGAATTGACTTCCTGTCTTCCACTTAGGAAAGTTAATAGAAGTTCTTTGCAAAACACATTTTTCAACAAAATCTAATTTGATGACTTTATCCCTAATCCTAACCCATGAGTAATATATATCCACCATAATTATGTATACATATTTGGCAACTCATATTATCATTGTTGTTATTAAATTCATAAAAGAATAATAATGCTAAATTTTCAAATGTTTATTATTTATTGGTTCTAGTACTAAACATTTTATGACCAGTGTTTCATAAAACCTTATCTTTTTTAAAGAGGGTGTGTGTGTGTGTGTGTGTGTGTGTGTGTGTGTGTGTGTGTGTGTATTCACACATGAGTGCAGTGCCTGTAGAGGCCAGAAGAGGGCGTCATATTCACTGGCACTGGAGTCACATGGGTACTGGAAACTGAACTCGGCCAGAGCACTATGTGTTCTCCTAACGGCTGAGCCATCTCTCCTGCCCCTATTAGTCTCAGTCTAAAAAGTTGTGGAATGGAGGCTTCAGAATGACAAGAATGGGATTGCTCTCAGGCTCAAGACCTGTTCTTCCCTCATTCACCCAGCTGGGTCTGTGTGTTTGGTAGAACTCGGAAAGTGTTGGAACAGACACAACAACCACAATTTCAAACTGAGGCAAGTGAAGGAGATACAGTCTCTCAAATTCAATCTCAATATATCTGAGTCATCATTTCTGATGGATTACGTTTATAATTCAATTTACAATAATGCTCTCCAATATCAAGACTAAACCATGGCAGGCTATGGTCACAAACCTGTGACCCTCCTAATAACATTCTTCTGAAGGGAGTCTTGAATCTGTGAACATGCAATAACTTCTGTCGTAGGCAGATTGAGGCAAAGCAGTGAATTCTTTGCTACAGGACTCAGGTGCTATCTGATAACATCCTTGGCCTTTGGGTTAATAGAATGCACGGGTTTGTTTATGCATTCCAAAAGGATTTGCCTAATAGTCATAGGGGCTTAGGTCACACACAGAGGAGGGCAAAAAACAAAACAAAAAATAAACAAACAAAACCCCAGCTATTTAGGGAACCGATTATACCCCTGCTTGGCTCCCAACCTGGAACATTTCTTCTCTATAGTCAGTCAGGCTTGTAGAGTGTTTACTTTTTCTCTCTCCAGGAACTTCAGCTCACCTTATCTATTTTATTTAGGGTCTCGAGGGGTTCTTACAGACACAAATCTGAGAATCACCACTGTGGCAACACTGGGGTTTATTCACTCCTCTAACCTTGTTGTTAATCTTATCTCTAACTGTTTAGAAATAGTCACGGGAATTGTTTCCTCCCTGAACCTGATGCACCTGCAGCCCCCACCTCCCACTTCGCAGTTCCTCCAGCTGCCACCTGATCTCAAAAGCTAAAAGGGAGATTCAGCCCCTAAACCTTGCTGTGCAAAACCACAAAAAAAAGAAAGAAAGAAAGAAAAAAGAAAAACAGCCCCAACTAACCCAACTAAATGTTTCCTGCAGTCACCTGCACCTGACTCTGTCATTTGCATTTAAATATGGTGAGTTTTTTGTTAGGAGAAAAATAATAATAAAGCCAACAGTCAGCAGGCTTTGCATTGCCTCAAATACAACCTGCTTTGAATCACAAAGCTTTGAACTACAAAGTCCTGCTTCTTTCAAAACAGAGTACTTTAAACTTTGGTTAGTCTCTCTCTGTTCCAGAGACCTCACTTTCCAAGGCTTTCAATTTAACAATGAGACATCTGAAGTCCTTCCTATCCCTTTATTACTTAAAATATGTGTTTTTAATCAGAAGAAGCATTGTCTGTATTTTTTTGGGGGGGTGGGGGGCTTTAGCACTGAACTACCTTGAAGAGACTTAGTTTTCAAAAGTATACACTGTGAAATTAGCACCAGCCTTGCCTGGTAGTGCCAAGTGGTGGATTGTGTCAAACTTCTGAGATACTCAATGGAGTTCTTTGGCTTAACCATTTTGGTTTGTCAAGGAGAAGACTTCACTGATGGAGGTGAGGTCACACCAAGGAGAGGGGGAGGGAATAGTCAGACTCTGTCATTTTAAAACATCTACCTCAGGGCTGAGGACATGGTTCAGTGGGTAAAGTGTTTGCCAAGGAACCCACATAAAGGTAGAAGGAGCAAACAACTCTACACAGTTGTCCTCCGATGTCTACATACACGCTTTGGCATTCATGCCCCACCTTCACATCATATACACATGATAATAACAAATAAATTGCATTTTAAAAAAGTGAGATGTAATGGTGTGGTCATCTGTAATCTTAGCATGTCCCTATTGGGAGATGGGAAGTGGAGACAGGAGAATTGCCAGACACTCAGTCTGGCCTACACAGTAGTGAATAAGAGAGACCCTGACTCAAAACAAGATGGAAAGCAGAAGGGTAAAACCCAAAGTTGTCCTCTGTGTGTGAGTGTGCACATGTGAACACATACACGGACACAGACTCTCTCTCTCTCCTCAAAGTGAAAACCACCCTAGAACATACATTTTATACTAAAATTGAGGAAGAGGTTAAAAATAAATAAATAAATAAATAAATAAATAAATAAACAAATAAGTAAATAAATAAATAAATAAATAAATAAATAAATAAGCGAGCAAATAAATAAATAAATAAATAAATAAATAAGCGAGCAAATAGATAGATAGATAGATAGATAGATAGATAGATAGATAGATAGATA
>CAJQZJ010033670.1:788125-814713 GCA_907164525.1 Lophiomys imhausi | reverse complement strand
ATAGATAGATAGATAGATAGATAGATAGATAGATAGATAGATAGATAGATAGATAAATACGTCAGGGGAAGATTCTTGTCTGTGTTGAGTTTGTTACCTGGCCCCTTGTTATTCAAACAAGAGTCTTCAGGTTACAAAACTCTATTCCTTATTGAGCGCTCCTTGCTTCAGGGATCACCTAAAAGGTGTGTAGTTACAAGGGGCTCTGTAGCATTTGGAAGCTGAAACCTGGATCTGATAACTCAGCGCATGGAGGATAGCCACAGAACCTGCTGTTCATTGTTTCAGCTCCAGCCAGCTGCACAGCCAATTTTATTTGCATGTATTTGGTCAGAAATTGATCATTGTGTAGCATAAAGACATCATTCATTTCCTATTACCATTGATCCCCAGAGCATTGCTCTCAGAACTTGCCAGGAATTTCAAATGGCAGGTGGTGAGACTCTACTTTTCTAAGATTAATCATATACTCCAAATTCAGTGATTATAACTCATTAGAGAGCAGATTTCCTGTTAATGAATGCTTAGTGCCAGGATTCAACCCACAGAAGTTGCAGACCCAAGGGCTGGGGAACTAGCTCAGCCAGCAGCATGCTTTCTTTGCAGTCATGACGATGTGAGTTCAGAGACCCAGAGCCTAAATAGAAAAGGTTAGACATGGTGGTTATGTGCAGGCATAGTGGTGTGTTCTTGTAACCCCAGTGCTGAGGAGGTGAAGAATGGTGGGTCCCCGGAGCAGACCAGCCAACCAGCCCAAGGGATGAGCTCCAGGCCAATGAGAGACCCTTCTCAAAAAACAAACAAACAAACAAACAAAAACAGTGGATGGTTCCTGAGGAATGACACCCAAAGTGAACTTTTCCCCTTTCTCTCTCTCTCTCTCTCTCTCTCTCTCTCTCTCTCTCTCTGTCTCATGTGCACATGCACGTGTTGCAGACCCACAACAAAAGTAGATGAGGAATCATCCCCAGAAGGAGCTCTTAGCCAAGGGTTACCCTGGAGACCCAAAGACCCAAACTCTTGTTTCACATGTGGAGACAACCCTTCCTTGTTGTATGGTTCCTCCTTTGTTCATTCTAAAGCATTATAGGGAAAAGCAATTGTGAGACTCCTTGTAATTTTTGACGCTCTGCTTACCCACTAGCCTACCCATTGCCAACACACTTGCTAGAGGCTGTTGAAAAAAAATATGGTCTTAAAACCAAACATGAGGGTTCTGGGGAGATGGTTTGGCATTTAAGAACCATTTGCTGCTCTTCCAGAGGACCTTGGTTTATTTCTAGCACTCATATGGTGGCTCGTAACCCCAGTTCCATGGATATCTGATGCCCTCTTCTGCCCTCTGTGGACACTGTATGCATGTGGCACATACACACATGTGGGCAAACACTCATACACAAAAAGTAAAAATAAATCTTTAAAAACCAAACAAGTCACAAGTGTGTGACCTTCTGTAAACAGCTCCACTTGTCCATAGAAAATGATGAGGTCTTTGACACAGCCTCACCCATGCCTGAGACCTGAATTAGGGTGCCTTCAAAATTCCTTAATGTTAGCCTCCTGGCTCTTTCTTTTCTCCACAAACAGTCTCCACGTGGTCTTCTGGAACCACTTGTATCCTCTTCCAGTAACTCTATGTAAAATTTCCTAATGGCAAATGTTCTAGAAAGATGACATCTAGGTTAGGTGTTTCCAATGTTTTACCCTGAGGAAATGCCTCATAACAGACGGTATGAGATTGTGCCATGGTAATAGGCGATTCTCACATCTAGAGACTTGCAATAGCACATATGGTTGTCATTTACCCTGCGCCAGAGTTGGATTAGGGGCCAAGACATGAGGAGTTCACCAGCTCTGGATGGCCTTCACTGAAGCATACTTTCATTGCATTTCACATGACCAAAGCCGGCTCATGGCCACAGCTGGCAGGGTGGTGCAGGGGGACGAGATGCTGGGGAATAGCCCTGATAGGTAGAGTCCACTGCTCACCGAAGGGCTCTTCTCCTCTTTCTCCCCCCCTTTCTTCCTCCCTCCCTCTTCCCCTTCCTCCATCCTCTCCTTGTTATTAAAGGGATTTTATTTTTATGTATGTGCATGTCTGTGTGTGAGTGTGTGCACATGCGTGTGAGTTCCTGCTCAGGCCAGAAAAGAGTGTTGGATATCCTGGAACTTGAATTCCAGATGATTGTGAGAAATCACATAGGGGCTGGGATTCAAACTCCAGTCCTCCGCAAGAGCTCAAGCATTCTTAACCATGGAGCCATTGCTCCAGCCCTCCAGCCTGTTTTATTTTCCTTTTCTTTCCTTCCTAACTTTTATCTTTTATCCCTCTTCTCTCTCTCTCTCTCTCTCTCTCTCTCATGTGCGTGCGTGCGTGTGTGTGTGTGTGTGTGTGTGTGTGTGTGTGTGTGTGTGTATGTGTGTGTGTGTTTGTGTGTGTATACATGAAGGCCGGAGGACAGCATTAGGCATCATTCCTCAGACACTATCCACTTTTTTAAAGTCTCATTCTCTCCCTGGCCTGGAGCTAACAGACTGAGCTAAGATGGCTACCCGGAGTGCTTCAGAGATCTGTCCGTCTCTACCTCCCCAGTACTGAGATTAAAGCACATGTTACCAAGGCCAGATTTTGCAGCACAAACCCTGAGCATCAAATTCAGGTCCCCGTGCTCACAGGCACTTTATCTTTAACTGAGCCACCTTCTCACCCCCTCATCTTCCTTCTCACAAATGTAACAGCCCCTCCCCTTGAGGACTTTTCTCTCAGGCAGGACATCAACTCAAAGCCCGGGATTTCAGAGTGACATGAGGGTGGTCTCTGCATCAAGCCTGGTGCCAGATTTAAGAAGAACTGTCCCTCCCACATCTACTACACCCAGGAAGAATGGGGCCAGGTGAAGCGGAGCTTCCCTCCCTAGAGACAGGTATATTCATGAGAAGACCCTGACCAGGGAGGACTTCTCACTCATCTTATTCTTTCAGAGCCTTCATCATGATACATTTCCTTTCTCCGTATCTCAGTTGAGGAGCCAGTCTTCTTTGGGACATACACAAAAGATTAGGACAGTCCATTTTCAGTGTGAGGTGCACTTAGGGCTCAGTGGAATTACAGACAAGCAGGAGGCACTGGGCTGCTCTCTGCTTTAGCAGGGGCTGTCTCAGAACACTGAGCTTTGGAGCTGCTCCGCTTTGTGGCTGAGTCCCCGATCATCAGAAAAAGGAGGGCTGCTCCAGCCTCAAATTGTTCATTAGATGAGGCTCTGTGTCCTAGGCTGAGAGATGAGGAGTTTGGGGGTATCCTATAGAAGAGGGCAGCGATTTGTCGGTATGAGAGGATTTCTGGAAATCATTGTCTTTCTCCAAATCATCAGAGTACCAGTTTGGCCTCCCTTGCTGTGGGGTGGCATGTTAGAGGCTGCTTCACTGTCTTTAGTCTCTTAAATTTGTTATCATCTTACAATATGGAGGAGCTCAGGCATCACTCTCAGCTCATATTGCACAGGCACAACTAGGACTCCAAGGTCTACTGGAGTCTAGGAATGCACATTCTCACTGAGTCCTGGGGGATGTTTCCTTTGCTTTCCCCCCTCCCAATTTATCAGCATTCTGAGCCAGCTAACCCCCTTGCCAGCAGCCACACCTTCTGTTCATTGCCTGCTGGGTTTTCCCACTTTCAGAATTTCTCTTCTTTCTCATGACCCCTCTTTTTTCTTTGAACTTGATCTACTATGTCTCAACCTTTCAAAGGTGTCAGCGGCAGGAATAGAGGACAGGGGCTGGAGAATTGTACACCATTGGTATTTCTCCCTGAGATACTCGGTACAGTTGATGAGATTTGAGGACCACAGGTTGGCTAGGTCTTTACTTGAGATTCTGTAATCGATTTAACTGATTAAAAGCATCTTTATCAATGGGAATGATGAGGTCATGGTACCTTTTATGCCACATGGGTCAGGGTTTCAATTTTCCTTATTGTACTAAAGCTTTATTAATTCTGTTGGTGTTCAAAACTGAGACATCGTGGCTGCTGCTTCCAAGCCGACAGCTACTTGAATTAATGGACTTTTCCCATCCTCCCTTTTCTCACCACATCTCTTTCCTATTTGAAAACTGCCCGACTCTTTACTGAATTCTCTCACACTTTTAGCAACTTGCCAAATGTACAGACATTAGCATCCTGTACGCTTTTTGGTCCAAATAAGATATATAGAACCTTATCCAGGTTCTAGTTTAATTTCTGTTGCTGGATAAGGTACCCCAATAAAAAGGCAACTTAGAAGAAAAGGGGGGTTTATTTCAGCTCACAAGTCCAGGTTACAATCCATCACTATAGGGAAGTAAAGGCAGGAACTTCAGCTAGCCACAATATATCCTCAGAGCAGAGAATTCACGCATGCTTGCTTACTGGCTTGTTTCTCTGCTCCCACACAATTTCAGCCCCTCTTCCTAAGGAATGGTGCTGCCCAAGTGGGCTGGATCTTCCCATATTAATTAGCTTAATTAAGACAGTCCCTCATGGGCTGGAGAGATGGCTCAGCCATTAAAGGCTAAGCTCACAACCAAAAATATAAGACAGTCCCTCACATATGTACCCACAGATCAACTCAATGTAGACAGTCTCTCATTGACACTTTCTTCCCAGGTGATTCTTGATTTTGTGATGTTATAAATGAAGCTAATTTCACACATGGCTTCCAGGGTGTATGAAGTACTATTCTACCAAGTTTTTGCTAAGTTTTTCTTCTGCTGGAAAGTGCTAGAAACACCAACCTCAAATATCCCATGTTTGTTATTCCCTAACCTCTCCAGGGCTCCACATTTCAAAGGACTATTTTACCACCGGACTCCCACTTATTCTGCTGTGACCTGATACTAGACACTGAATCTCCCCATGTAGCCTTATTGAAAATGTGTAATTTTCATCAAGCCACATAAAAAGTTATGAATGTAGCTCAGGAGTCCACACAGTTAATTTGGTGACCCTAAAATCACAAATGCCATTGAAAGGTGGCTGTTATTATCAAGTAATGTCTATGTAGAGAATTCTCCAGAAAGAAGGAAACTAATTGGATGGAGGAAAAAAAGATAGCTTAGAGACAAATTCTTCTGCTTTATAGCTTTCTCTGATCCAAGTCTACGATTCCAATACCTTGGCAAGAACATATGGGGTATGTTCTTGTATAGTCTTGTTCTCTCCACACACTGCCATGTGTCTCTCTTTCCTTTTCCCTCTCCCTCTTCCCTAACTCCTTCTTGTTCTCCCCCACTCTCCTCCTTCACCTCTCCCTTCTACCTCTCCTCCTCTCTCCCCGTCCTTCTCCCTCTCTCCCTCTCTTCCCACCCTCATGACTTCCATGGAGGTTCAGAAGAAAGCATCATGACAGTGAGTGAGTATCAATGCCCAACAGACCCCACTGCAGGAGGCCTGTGGATACTGACAATTATCTGAAACATATTCTGTGTTCAGCGTGTCCTAAAAATGCTGCTTCGTGAGCACAATGTGAGTGACCCCTACAACTCCAAACTCACTTTAGAATCCATCCAAAAGTCTGGCCAGTTCTATGTTCTTCAAAACTTATCGAAATATTTCTGAGTAAGTGCCCCAGGTCAGTTACTCAAATACCACATTCATCTTCCCTCGCCTCTGAGCACCATCTGACACCGTCCATTACTAGAAAGTACACGGAATGCTCACCATGTGGCTTGGGATATGTTCCCTAAATCTCTAACCACATCATCCACTCTTTTTTTCTACCTTGTTTGATGGTTTCTTTGAATTCTCTTTGCTTTTTATTCCTGGGGTCCCAGGGGGTGGTGAGGGGACCATCTATGCCTATTCTGTAGGTAGATGAAACTGTCTCTTGGCTTTCAAAACCATTTTTGTAAAGGTCATGAAACTAGAAATGAACCAAAAGAAGGGAAAAAGAGCTCTCAGTGGAAGTAGCAAATAGTCATGAGACATATATGCCATAAGAGTAGAAGTTAGGGGAAGCCGGGGCAGAGGAGCAGGAGAAGGTAGAAGGGGCTGAATAGGAACAATGTGTGAAAATGTTGTAATGGAACCCATGACTTCACATGCCAATTTTGAAAAATGATTTAAGCATCTCATCTGGGGAGACAGGTAAAGTGCCTGCTGTGCAAACATGAAGGTCTGAGTTCAGATCCTCTGCACCTACAGAAAAGCTGGACATGGTAGTGCACGCTGTCAGCCCAATACTGTGGGTGTGTGGGTGACAGCTGGATCCCTGGAATTCATTGATCTGCCAGGACAGCTGAATCCAGGTTCAGGGAGAGATCTTGGCATTAAAAGACAAGGTGGAGAGAGACTTAGGAAGGCATCCACTAACCTCTGTCTTCTACCCAAACCCACACACCCACACACTTGTACACTTGTGCACACAGTCACATGATCACACACACACACAAACACACACACACACACACACACACACACACACACACACACATACCTTTTCATTGGGAACTTCTGTATCCCTCCCTGTTCAAGTCAGGCTTCTACTGAGAATTCTACATACTTAGGTCAAACCGTTCATCTGACATCTCTCCTAGGCTCACATTGTCACCTCGAAGCTCAAACTAATCTTGGTTTATCTCTCAGATCTGCCTCCCTGAGTCATGAATACCTCCACCAGCACTGTACATTCATGAGAGACAGTTGAGTCTTTCTTGTTGCTGGGAACACACACCCCAAAGCAATCTTTGATGTGTCGCCCTATTCCTGACATCGCTGAAGAAGTCGTTTGGAAATTTTATCGGCTCTACGATTTTCAAAATATGCCAAGACAAGGATACCTTGTGAGAATTGCATTGTGGGAACATCAGAGTGCACCAGTCTAGTTTGTGGAGAGCCAACTGCTCCCCTTGCTTCTGTGGGAAGGTCTGTTCCTCCAGGCTACATGCTGGTACTGCATGTCAACATACTGAACCCTGCAGGCAACTGGTGTACAGTGGTGTCTGTGTACCTAATCAGATAACAGAAGACAAAAATATGGCATAAAAGATAAAAAGTCTTCCCTCTACATTGGATGCTTATACATATGGAGCTTGTAAGGCTAGAGGGTCTTGTAAGGCTCTTGGTGTCAGTGAGCAGGTGCTAAGCGAGTGTGGAGGTTTGTGACATGGTTGTATGGCCCTGGGGACTTCAAACACTTTCTGATTCTAGGCTACATTCAAGTTTGCTTAAAAAGGAAAACAAAACAAACACAGTCAAACAAAAGCCTTTTCAATGTCACGGTCCTAGAGGCAGGAGGATCAGGGAGAATGAAGCCAATAAACGAGGTGGACTAAATTCTCATGCAATAGCCAACTTTATTCAGATCCTCAGACAGTTTACATGTACATTAAGAAAGGTCATGTGTCCCTCAACCAAGGGATGGATTAAAAAAAAAAAAAACTGTGGTACATCTACACAATGGGATACAACTCAGCCATCAGAAACAACGAAATCATGCAATTTGCAGCCAAATGGATGGAACTAGAGAAGCTCATCCTGAGTGAACTAACCCAGACTCAGAAGGTCGTACATGCCATCTATTATAACCAGTGCACCAAAGGGAACATGAACATAGGCTTTTTTTCCTGTCGATGAGACACTTTGCCCTAGTGGTGCTGCCTTGTAGGCCTCCAGTGTATGAGGAGGCTCTTGGCCCTCAAATGACTGCTGAACTGGGGTGAGGGACTGTTACGTGGGGACACTCCACTCCAGAGGAGTGGGATGGAAGGGTTAGGGGGTAGAGGGTGGGAGGGTGGGACTGGAAGGGGTGGAAAGAGGGCACTGTGATGGAGATGTAACCTGGAGTAATAAGTCAATATTTTTAAAAAATTAAAAAGAAAAAAAAAACAAAGGTCATATGGGACACTGTGAACCATGCAGGCCTTTGGCTTTCACCTTTCAAAATTCAGAACCACAGGAAGGATGGGAAGGGCAGCAGGAAGCAGAAGGCAAGAAGTCTGGACCATATCGCAAAGCTTTCTCCAAGTTCAAGCTCATGGCTGCAGCCAGGTTTCAGCTTCTAATCCTGTGGGTTCTCTGGTGGTTTGCTCATGGCTGGGCAGCTAGCTTCTTCCAACATGAATGATGAGACAGAGAGGAAGAGAGGAAGAGAAGGAGAAGAAAAGGGAGTGAGAGAAGAGGTGAGGGTTGGGGGGACAAGACAGACAGAATAAGAGGGAAATACAGAGAGATGGACAGATACAGTAAGAAGGAGAAACAGACAGAGATTGTCAATTCTTATTGGGTTTGTTAGGAGTGAATCCTTAACTCCTGTTCACTGTCACCAGGAGATTCAGTACAGGAGGTGAGGATCAATAGAGATAGCTGAGGACAAAGGGGACAAGGGCGGAGATAGACATTGTTGGACGGTCCCTACAGAAATCAGGTGAAAGATGCTGGCAAGTCTCTCTTGAACCAGCAGACGCATGGAGGGACAAGTTGACAGGTCTGAGTGCTTTCTGAGAGTGGAGCCCATAGGAGGTGGATGCTTGGATGTGTGTGCACTAGAGAGAGTAGGTGTGTGAGGGTGCTCTTGGGGACACTTGTGGAGGTCGGAGGACGATATCATGGGTCTCCCTTTATTGTTCTCAACCATACATACTCTTAAAGACAGAGTTTCTCACCTAACCGAAGCTTGCATTTCAGCTAGCCTAGCCCCAGGGATCTATCTGCCTGTCTCTGTCCTCCAGTTCTGAGGGTTACATGTTCATGTGGCCATACCCAGCCTTTGTATGTGGGTACTGGGGATTTGAACTGAGGTCTTTTTGCTTTCACCGCAAGCCCTGATACCCACTGAGGCATCTTCCCAGACCCTGCTGGATAGTTCATATACAAAACCATGCAATGTATTGAACATTGTCAAGATTTGAAGTTGAGTCTAGCTACAAGAAAACAGTCTGTAGAATCCTTAATATTCATCTCCTGTATAGCTCTTTTGCCCTTCCAGCTGAGAAGTTTATGCTAATCACAGTTTATGGTTGTTGCTTTTGACTGTGTGCCCAGAGCCCATTTTCCCCTCTTCTTTGCTTATAGAAGGGATTTTATCCAAGTTCCTAGGGCAGTATGGAGCTTATCTGAGGATGGACATTGACCTCTCTGGTTGATAACAAAGGAAAGAAAACCAGATGACCAAGTGGGTAGCTTCTAGGGCAGGCTCCTCAGAAATAAAAAGGTTCATAAACGATAAACCACAAATGACCAAGAGATACAAAACAATGTTCAACCCACCCCCATCCCCACCACCCCAGTCCCACTCCACTCCCACTCCCACCTCAGGCCATCAGAGGAATGCAAATCAAAGCTGCACTGAGATTCTGTCTTATTCTATTCCTAATGCTAGTCTTTAAGAAAGCAACAATGATGGATGCTGGTGCAGGTGGGGAAAAAAGAAACATTCTGCACTGCTGGTGGGGGTGTCAGTATGGAGGAAGGGAGGGAGGGAAAGAGAGAGAGAGATCTACCATAGGACCCAACTATACCCTTCCTGAGTATTTATCCAAAGAATTCTAAGTTCCATATCAGAGATCCTTAAAAGTGTGGATGAAAAGAGATTTGTTAGTACAATGAGTTGGCTCAGGGCTAGGGAGATGGCTCAGCGGGCAAGAGCAGTTACATGCAAGCATAAGGACCTGAGTTTGGAGCCAAGCTCTTGTAAAAAGTTAGGTATGGCTGTGTACATGCCTATACCCCCACCAATGTACAGGTGAAGCCAGGAGGACACACACGTACACGCAAATACACACATAAACTCATGAATTATATAGACAAACAAGCATCAACCCATATAGTCATGTTTCAGTTTAAGTCCAAAGGGAAGATAAGATCAGATTGCTGATCTAGGCTGGCCTTTTCCAGGTAGGAAGGGGTTCACCCACATGACATAGTCAAGATTCAATATAAGCCTCAGAATGTCATCCCCAAATACCTTGCTGAGCATTGACTATGAATTGTCCCCCATTGGCTTACATGACAATGCCAAGATCCTAGATGATGGAGCTGTTTGGGAGGTGTCACAAACTTCAAGAAGTGAGACCTGGCTAGAAAAAGTTGATTACTTCGGATGTGTCTTTGAGGCTACATCTTGCCTTGGTCTCTTCTTGTATCTCTGTGCTTCCTGGCCACCATGATATCACTATGGGAAGATGCCTCTTCTCAAATTTCTCCGGATCCCAACAGCAGTCTTGGCTCCTATGCTGTGGAGAGAGATGAACTGACACCAGGCCACAGTGGAGCACGTAGCTGAAGTTTGATTTTTATTAAGTGAGAAAATAAAAGCAAAAACATACTCTGAAGATTAGTGGAGACCTAGTCAAATGTCACAGCCCTCCTTACTCTGGAGTTTTGGATTATAAATCTTGGTCCATCAATTCTCTTCCCCTGGTTTATCCCCAGCGTGTCTAAGGTGGCCCCATTCCTATAGATGGGGATTTTGTTAGAAACTATAATGATTAACCTGACACAACTTAGAACCACCTGGGAAGAGAGTCTCAATGAGGAATTGTCTAGATCAGCTTGACCTGTGGGCATGTCTGTTAGAGATTATCTTGATTGCTAATTGATTTAGGAAGACCCAGTCCATGGTGGGCTGCACCATTCCCTAGGCTGGGGCCCTACACGGTCTAAGAGAGGAGAAAGCTAGCTGAGAAGAAGAACAATTTATTCTGTCTTTGCTCTTGACTGTGAGTGTGATGTGACTAGCTGTCTGACTCCTGCAAGATGATGGACTGTAATCTGGAACTGTAAACCAAGTAAATCCTTTCTTCCCAAATCTACCTTCTGTCAAGGTATTTTATAACAATGATAGAAAAATGCAGCTGCAACTGAAGGCACCCTTTATCCTAACCTCAGTTCGCTGAGTTAAATGTGGTAGCTGAAGAGCTGTATATGAATGTATGATAGCTATAAGATTGAGATGTTTACTGAGGAAAAGAGCTGCAGCACCTTACTAGTGCTCCTGAAGTGGGGGCGGGGCTCTGTGGGAGCTGACTAGAGCCTGCTAAGACTAGATGTGTTGTTTTCTCCAGACTCCTGTCCTTCCTCTTGTATCCCTGATCACTGCATGTCCTCTTACTTGACTAGGAAGATATTCAGTCAAGTGCTTGCTACAAAGGTATGAAGACCTGAGTTCATTCCCTAGCACCCACACAAAAAGCAGGTATGGTGGTGTGTGCCTCTATCTCCAGCCATAGGGGAGTAGAGACAAGGTAATCTGGGGGCACATTAGCCAGCCAGGCTGATCTAATTTGTGAGCCCCAGGTGCCAGTGAGAACACCCAAACCTCACCATTTAAATCTTAGCATGTGCTTTAACCCTAATATCCCAAGATATTCTGTACCTCCATGCCATCTTTCACCACAATGGCAAAGGTAATCATTCATCTATGTATTTGTTACTTTGCTATGGTAAAACACCATGACCAAAAGCAACTCATGGAATCAAGGGTTCGTTTGGGCTTATGACTCCCAAGGAATAAGAGTCCATCATGACAGAGAAGCATGGTAGTAAGTGGCAGGCATGAGAACCCGGGCAGGAAGCTAAGATTTCACATACCCCCAACCTCAAGAATGAAGTCTCAGAGTGAACTAGAAGTGGGGCACGGCTACCAAAGTTTAAACCCTGTCCCCAGTGACATGCTTCCTCCTGCAAGGCCCCAGTTCCCAAATCTCCCTAAACAGCACCACCAACTGGGGACCAAGTGTGCAAAAACCCAAGCCCACGGGGGACATTTTTCATTTAAACCATCACAGTCTTTAAGAAGTTTCTCTCAGCTGTGTGTCACACCAAGGAGAAATTGACCGACATAACCCTCATAGGAACCCATGAAATAATGTTGGGCCAAACGTCTGGGCATCCAACGGCCCAGTCAAGTCCATCCACAAAATGGACCAACATAAGAAAAACACAATTTTTGTCAGGAAGTGCAGTTTTTACCCTCTTCCTAAGAGTTTCCCTCTGACCCTTAACTTCTTGTCATAATTAACAGAGCTCCACCTGGTATGAAATGGGACCAATCCCAAGACACTCACTAATTTGCATAGCTGTCCCACACCCTTTCCTGTAGAATTCCTTTGTGTGGTTGACTGGGCAATTTTGCCTCTTATTTATCTTCCGGTCCCTTGTGCCCTATAGCCATGCTTTGTATCAGAAAATATTCATGAACTAAGAAACAGAGCAATAAAGATTACATAATCAAGTTTAATCTGCAGATCATGGAAAAGGTTTAAGTAGGTTTCTACGTCTAAGTCAGGTGTGTCAGCTGGTGAAGGTGAGAGGCTGGTGTTACCATTGGGAGTCAGATGATGTAGGCTCAGGCCCTGACCTTAGTGGACATGAAGTGACCTCAGACCATTCTTCCAAGCCTTCCTAGGATTCAGAGTCTTTATCTCTTATAAAGAAAAAAAAAAAAATGAGACTCTCAGTGCCAACCAAGTCTGCATTGCCTCAAAGACACCGCTGTGGGTGGTCTGATCTCGTTTTATGTCAGTTGTGGGTGACAGAGCACAAAGCACCCTCTTACCTGTGGACATGAAGGTTTTGCTGCATCCTGCAGAGGCTCTTGGGGTTCTCTGAGTCATGGTGGGGGAAGCCAATTCTGTGGTTTGTTCTGAAATTGCTGATCTGTGAAAGAAAATGTTTCCTTTTTTTCCTTTGAGCACTTGATAGCTTTTATTTGTTTCCCTCATTCCAAATAAAGCAAAATGTGGGGGCCAGGGAGAGGCTGAGAGGCTGAGGGAGGCTGGGAGCAGGGTCAGTAGGTAAGAGCTAGAATGAGGGACAGGAATTCCATCCCAGATCCCATGTAAACAGCCAGGTGTCAAGGCATGTGCCTGTAACTTCAGCATTAAGAAGGTGGAGGCAGGCTGTCTCCTGCCAGCCAGCTTGGTCTAAAACTGTGAGCCCCAGGTCCCAGAGAGAGAGTCTCCACATGCTCGTGCACACCCAGGCATGTACACTTACATACACATGTGCACCTGTACACACACACACACACACACACACACACGCACGCACGCACGCACGCACACACGCACGCATGCACGCACGCACGCACACCACACACACACCACACCACACCACACCACACCAGGTAAACCATCAAATGCTACTTTTATTCCTGAATGAAAGCCATGATCTCTTTTCGTCTTAATGATGGACCTTCATGTACTCATCTATAAAGTGGAGACTAATGGTGGGCATCTCATGGGGGTGTTTTGGTCATCAAACATGACCTCTACCTGCACGTTTCCTGTTAGAGCCCAGGAAGAGTGGCCCTCTTACAACTTATATGATGAAATACTGTTCATTGTTATGAGCTCCACACTGGCTCTCAACCCAGAGTCCTTACATACTCCTATGGCCACATGTTCTTGCTGCCTTCATGTCCACCTAAGGCCACATGGCCTTTCCTACCTCCATGTCTCCACTTCCTTCCTTCTTCCTCCACAGCTGCATATACCTCTCTGCTGCTCAGAAAACACCCAGGGGTGCCCTTGTCTGGACCTGGACTTGGATGGCCCCTTCTAGCATACAGCATCCCCCGGTTATCCACACAATTGATCCCTCGGCTGAGGGCAACCCGGCTGAGTGGTCTTAATGTCCCTTCTCCAGAAGGCCCCTCCCAGATGATACTGTGGGAATTTAACCCAGCTGGCACTGCCATCCTAAAGCCCTGCTTTGCACTCCTTAGCACCCACACATCCTCCCTTCTGCATCCTGGGCTTCACTTCTAACACCTGTCATTGCTTCCTTCTCAACATGGAGTACCTAGAGGGTGCAGATTTTTTTTTTCTATTCTATTCACCAACAGATCCCTAAACCTGTAATACTTTGAACAACACAGATCCTTACTAAGTGAATGAAAACAATACGATTCAGATAATGACTTTAACTTAATGCTTGGCATGGAGAAAGTCCCCCTAAACCAACAACAACAAAAGAGAAAGGGAGAAGAGGCCTGGGGCAGGGATAAATAAGTCAGTAAAATGCTTGCCATACAACCCTGATGACTCTAATTCAATCCCCAGTACCCACATGAAAAGCCAAGTGTGTTGGCATGCTCTTGTATCCCAGTGCGGGGGAAGCAGAGACAGGAAGATCTCTGGGGCTCGCTGGCCAGCCAGCCCAGATTAATCAGTGAGCTCCAGGTTCCAGTAAGAGACCCTGTCTCAAAAGCAAGGTGGACAGCTCCTGAGGAATGACCCTTGAGGTTGTCCTCTTGCCTCCATGAATGTGCACACATGTGTATGTGCACCTGCACGCACATACTAATCCATACACACATGAAAACACACACACAAAGAAGGTAGGAGGGTGCCTTCTCTGGCACAGGAAAACACAAGCTGGGAAAGGAAACAGATTCCCGGGGCACAAGGAGAGGAGTGGGTCAGGGGTACAGGTGAGAGCCCTGAGCTCCCCAGGCCACCAGAGGGGAGGTGCAGAGGGATGTCCTTTCTGGATGAACTTTCATTAACTCTTGTTTATAAATAGGCTTTACTATGCATCTGACACAGTCTACTTCCCACCCAGTGCTGTCTTTAGGGATCAGGCTCTCAGAATATGGGAGCCCTGAGAGGGAAAAAAAACAGAAAGATTTAGTCCACTTCATACATTCTTCAGCCACTTTGGGGCAATTTATGGACAACTGGCCTAAACAAATAAAGATGACAGTCAGTTGAAATGGATTACAAGAGCAAATGAGAATTCTCCCTTGGCTACAAGCTACTGACTGTAGAGAGGTTTCCCACTGAAGACACCAGTGTTGGCTCTCTGCACAGTTTTCCAAGGTGATCCCAGGCTCCTGTCACCTTGGAAAATTTGTGTCACCCCTAAGGCTACACAAATGCTTCTCTGTGTGATGCTTTTAAAACCTCAGGCTGCCGAAGGAGCTGCCTGCCCTTCACATGGTCCATCACTTAGGCCTTGACTCACACACCCGTTTGCGAAATGTGTTTTGTTTTTAATTGACTATGATTAGAACCACACGCTGAATCTTGTTCTAACATAGTTTGGAAACAAATGGAATTTTTCTTAAAAAAAAAAAAAGATCCCTTTTTCAATTAATTCCTCTGCTAATTAGTTCTAGATTTAATTGATTCCAAGACCCATTTTGAGGCACTTAACAGTGGCAGGCAGCCTCTTTGTTCCCATCTCCTTCAGTAAGCTCCTTCAATTAAAAACACATTACAACGTTTACATGGACAAAATGAGGCTGCCATTTTGTTCTGTAAAAGTCGAGGACCGAAGCCACAATGGCTACGTGACTCTGTAAGTTTCTTCTTTACCTTGGGAGGTAACAGCGCCCAAACCAGAGTCTATCTATCTGTCTGGATTCATCTACCATCACTTTTGGTGTGTGTTTGTAGTATGCACACGTGTACTTGCACATGCACGGGTACATGTGTGCATGGAAGCTCGCAATCGCTCACTCTCCACCTTACTTTCTGAGACACAGTCTCTCACTGAACCTGGAACTCGCTGGTTTTGCTAGAATGTCTGGCCACCAAGCCCCAAGGGTCCTCCTGTCAATACCTCCCCCGTGCCAGGATGCTCGCACTATCATGCCCAACTTTTTACATGAGTGCTACGACTTGGAATCAGGTCCTAGAGCTTGCATAATGGACACCTTGCCCACTGAACTATGTCCCTGGCACTCTGCCAGAGCATTTGTCCGTCTATAGATGCCAATGTGGCATGTTCCAAGGTCACAGTCTGTGTAGGCATCTGTAATCCCGTTATACCTATGGTAAGATGGCCACTCCATTCAAAGGCCAGGTTTTGCTGTGCCCTGTGACTCCAGGTAGAGTGGGCTATCGTCACTGACTAGCCAGGATTTTGAAGAAGGCACTTACATTCTCCGAGTTCTCCTGTAATCTTAAAACAACAATGCTTAATAATATTACTAAGAGACCTAGGGTGTGATGAGTGCTTGGCCCCAGGCATGGCTTCCTATTGTGTATCGGTTGCCTTGTGTGCACTAGAGAAAGGTTAAGATATGAGTCTGAGATATTGCCCCATAGGCTCATGTATGGAGCCCCCCCCCTTTTTTTTCTCCAGCTGGTGATGGCATTTTGGAAGGGTGAGGAGCCTTCAGAAACTGAGATCTAGCTAGTGGAAGTGTCTCACTAAAGCTGGAGACGGGCCTTTGGAGCTTACAACCTGGCTCCTGCCTCCTGCCCCCGCCCCTCTGCTTCCCGGTCTTCTGTGATGTGAACAGTCTCTGCCATGTCCCCACAGTCAGGAATGTTGCTGCCCCACGATGATGGGCTGAATTTTCTGAGACTATGAGCCAAAATGAATCTTTCTTCCTTGTTTCTGTTGTATATTAAGTAATATAACCAAGGCTTGTTGTGGAGGCAGCATCTGCTCCCTGAGACATTTAACAACACCTAGGTCTAGTTTGGATTGTCATGCTGTGAGGTGAAACAGGGTAAGAAAGGGGCTGGTGGAATGCAGTGAGTAGAGTCCAGGGAGTCTGTTAAACACACAACAATGCCCAGGACAGGCCCCACAACAGTGATGGCCATCCCACAGGTCCACAGGGTGGAAAGAGAGAGTGGCCTGCTTAGAGCTTTGGTCACCAGGAACCAACTTCAATGAGCCACTGGACAACAGTCCTGAGGATGCACACTCCCCACCAACCTTGTGCCCTGCAAGATTCTGATTGACTCATCTGGCCACTGGCCCAGAAATCTATACTTTGGTAAAAATTCCCCTCACCCTAAGGCCTCAGCTGGATCTGTCAGGCTCCCTCTTAAGGGTTCTCTAGGGCATTTCCATTCAGTTTTATTTTTTTTTAAGATTTATCTATTTTTATTTTGTGTGTATGAACACTTTTCCTGCATCTATAACTGTGCACCATGTGCATGCTTGGTGTCTGCCGAGGCCAGAAGAAGGTGTTGAATCCCCTGAAATTGGAGTTACAGAGGGTTGTGAGCTGCCATGTGGGTGCTTAGAATCAAATCACAGTCTTTAGGAAGAGCAGTCAGTATTCTTAACCACTGGGTCATATCTGTACCCATCCCATTCAGTTTTGATCCTGTCCCCTGACAGTTTCCCGAGAACTGTTGCATGGTGCCATGTCCCCAGGTAGGAGTGTTGTGATCAACTGGCATGGAGGACAGCTCTGAAGCTCTGACAGTTCAAGTGAGGAGATACTTAGCCCCTCCCTGCTTCCTAGCAGGTCCATCTCTGTTCTCATCCAGTATCCCTAGGATGCCAACCCCAGCACTATGTCAGTCTGCCTCACAGTCTGCCACACTGCCAGCAGTCTGAAAGCACCAGGGATGAGGAAAGATTATCTTCTCTTTGGAAAACTACAATATTTTACTTCTAAAATAGCAACCAGTGGCTCAGCATGGCAAGAAGATTGCTTAAATTCCAAGGGTAGGGTAGGCTACATAGAAAACTCCTGTCTCAATCAAGTGAACAAGTAATAATCACAATTGATAAATAAAATCAGAATCAGATTTAAAGAGAACAAGGCCACTCTTCTGAAAGGACACTCAACTGAAAGGACACTGGCTTGGGGAGGCTGAAGGATGATCTCCTAGTGAAGGGCACCCTGAACAAACAAGCAAGAAACACTCAACCTTCAGACACTCTCCCACCCCATTCTAGACACCTCCCTGCACCACATCCTGGGCCCCATGTTAGATATTCCAGAGCACCAGATGTTAGATATTCCAGAGCACCAGATACATCGTACAAGAATGGCTACATCTTTCAAAGGTTGTGAAATTAGCTACTAGAATCTCATTTGAAGTTGGCTCTGATCTCTCAGACCTCATTACCTAGGGCTTCTTTGGAGGTTAAAAAATAAGAACCTAATTATAGACAATATTTCCATTATAATAAAACTCCAGACCTAGCAAGATGGCTCAGTAGTCAGAGGTGCTTGCCACCACTCCTGATGGCCTGAGTTCCATCCTCGGTGCCCACATGGTTGAAGAGGAACTGACCCCTCCTGCAGGTTGTGATCTGACATCCACATGCGTGGCATACATGCGTGTGTACCTCCCATACAAGTAAATAAATAAGTGTAATTAAAAAGAAACAACATCTGAACACTCAATTGCACAATTGCTCAAGTGGGACAGGGAAGCTTCTCACAGGCATGTGGTGATTTCTTTCGTTTTGCAGGTTCATCTTTTCTACGTTGAGGCTGTAGCTCTTTGCCAGGCCTCAGACATCCTAGCACATGCCACACGTGTGTTGCTGTGCATTCTGCCTGCAGCAGCCTTGACTGCAGAGGGGATGTTTACAGGTCTGTGGGTGCCCATGGTCCATAAATGTCTGTGGCCTGTGAATCCCCATGACCCCTTGGATGCCTGGAGTCTGTGGCTACCCATGGATTGTGGGTGTCTGTGGCCTATAGATGCCTGTGGTCCAATAATATTTGTGGCCTGTGGCTGCCCATGGTCTATGGGTACCTGTGGTGGTCTATGGATGCCCATGGTCCCTGAATGTCTGGAGTCTGAGGATGCCCATGATATATATGTGTAACGGAAGCAGCAGCATTTTTTCCCACTTTGGGAAAAGAGGGAAATAAACGTTAGTAAGGAAAATAATATTAAGACCCCGAACTTCCTTTGGCTCCAGACGACTGAAGGACTATCAAAAGAACCCAGAGTAGATTATAAGAAGGACACCCCAAGTCCGGCTACGTAAGGTCTCCTGGTTTGGAGTTTATGACACAGCAGAACTGGACTCGGCCCCTCACTGTGAGCATCTCAGAAGGCACTGACGTTGTCTCATTCTTCCGGAACTAACAAACTCACTCTCCAGCATGCTTACACCCCACTGCTTAGCACTTTTCACACATCCCGACCAGAAATGGTTTATTCACCTCATTGTCCATCCAATAACTCATTCGGTTACTGGTACTACATGCCTGGTCACATGACAGAAACAAAAGTAAGCTAAAAGAACCCACTTGTAGCTTCATGACATGTGCACACAGTTGTCCTCAGAAGACAGGAAATGTGTGTGGCATCACAGCCACACAGGAACCGATGGGTGTGCGTGACAAGAAAATTTTTGATTGTCTGTACATTAAGAACAGTAATCAGACTTTCTCTGAGTACCTGTAATCCCTCCACTTGGGAGATGGCAGCAGGATTAGTAGTTCAACCAGCCTTGGCTACATAGTGAGCTCAAGGCCGGCTTTAGCTTCATAGTTAGTTCAAGGCCAACCTCAGCTGTATAGTGAGTGTGAGGCCAACTTAAGCTATATAATGACACCCTGTTTTAAAACAATACATAAATAAAAATTAAAAACAACAGATAGTCTATCATGATTGCATGGAATTTGTCCCAGACATGCAAAGTGTACTTAACACTTAGTTTAAAAAAAAAAAAGTAAAATTCACCATGTTGATAGACCTAAGAAAAATATGACATGGTTATTTAGCCAGATGGAGAAAAAACATTTGGCAAAAAGTACTAAATCGTGATTTTTTTAAAAAATGATAATAGAAAGACTTTTTCTCAATTTGTCAGTGTGTGAAAATTCAGTGGCTGTCACATGTCTGCTGAAACATCATGCAGTCTTTCTGAGATGCTTCAGGCTTGTATTATCGCCAGAGTCCCAGCCAGTGCATGAAGCCAGGAGAGGGGCTAGGAAGATAGTCCAGTGGTTAGAGTGCTGGCTATACAAGTACCAGGACCTGAGTTCAAATCCTCAACACCTAAGTAAAAAGCTGGGTAGCTAGGGCTTGCTGGGCCCCAGCCTACTTTTAGGTTCAGTAAGAGAGACCCTGTCTCAAGGAAATAATATGTAAAGTGATAGGACAGAACACCTGACATCCTCCTTTGGTAGCCTCTCCATGGCACGCGGTTGGGAAATGAAATAAAGATGTATTGCTGGGAACAAAGTAAGGGTAACATGCCAATGAAAACAATTTTATGCCCATAAAATTCTAAAGCAAAGGCTCTCAACCTGACTAATGCTGTGACCATTTAATACAGCTCCTTATGTTGTGGTGACCCCAATCATAAAATTATTTTCTTTGCTATTTTGCAACTGTAACTTTTCTACTGTTATGAATTGTAAGGTAAATAGCTATATTTTCTGTTGGTCTTAGATGGCCCCTGTGGAAGGGTCACGGGACCCACAGGTTGAGAACCACTGTTAATATTCTACCAAAACCTGTGTTAGATTAGACTATCAATTATCAGCTGCACAGCTACAAAGTCAGTGTAGAAAATTCTGTTTCTGTACGTGAGAAAGTGGAAATAACACAAAGAATACCACTTAAAACGGCACCACAAATCACACAATACTTAGGGGCCACTTTAAATAGATTTCAAAATTTAAATCACTGGACAGCCAAAGAAAGCTGATGACGGAAATTAGAGAATTAAATCAGAGTAGAGCAATGTCCCAGGGTCTAGGTTGACCACACGGTGTTATTCAGGACTCACATCTCTTCAAGCTGATCTATGGATTTTACCCTAATCAAAAAAGCCTAGCTATCTCTTTATCAGGGTATAAATCAGCTAATCTCAAAACGTCCTTGAGAATGCAAATGACATAGATTGCAAAAATAACACTTCGTAGAACCAAATTGGAACAGTTGCTATCTCTGGCTTAAAAATGTTCTGTGAGGTTATAACAACTATGGGTGTGTTACTGTGGGGGGACAGGAGGGTCTGCAAGTATGGCTAGCAGGGGAGCCAGGCAATCCAAAGAGGAATAGGAAGAGTTTCTGACAAGTAGTATAAGCTTCGGTTATTGGAAGGGTAATCGAACCTTTGTCCCTACCTCATGCAGGACACAAAACCTCATTTTGGAAGGAGTGTATACCAAATGTAAAAGCCACAGAAAGTTTAGAAGAAAGTTCAGGGATGTATTTGCCTGTCTTCAGGTTCGGCAAAGACTTAGATGACAGGAAGCAAGAAAAATAAGATAAAATAATTGATAGGTTGGGTTTAACACGAAAAAAATCTTTTGCTCACCGTCAGGAAAATGAGAGGATCTGGAGTGTAAGGTCAGCGACAGAGTGCTTGTCTACCCTACAAGACCCTGGATTCCACCCTCAGCACCTGAGCTTAGATGTGTGGGTGACATGCCTGAAATCCCAGGTCTGGGCAAGTGAGGCAGAGCATCAAATGTTCAAGGCCATCCTCAGCTACATAGCAAGTTCGAAGTCAGCATGGGCTACAAGTGACTGTCTCAAATCATATACGTACATACACATACAAATACACAAACACGTACATATGGTAAGCCACAAGCTAAGAGAGAACCTGCACAATGTGTATGGCCAACAGAATACCCTTATCTAGAACACAAAAAAGGCCTTCTATAAATCATTAATAGAATAACAACTCAAGAAAAATGACCAAATTACTTGACTGACAGTGATTATCTCACAAGAAAAGATCTATAAATAATCAATACCAATAGGAGATATCTGCATGATCAATACGAATATGGTCATAGGCTGGGAATATGGCTCAAGAGCACAGCACTTGCCAAGTGTGTGTGAAGCCCTTGGTTATCTCTAGCACATGACAAACACGTGAAAACCTAGGACCATGGATTCAACTGAGAGACTATACACACCTACCTATTCAGATATCCAAAGCCAAAGGCTGATAACGGGGCCAGCAGGATGGCTTAGTGGGCAAGGAGATTGCAACCAAGCCTGATCACCTGAGTTCTGAGTTTGATCCCCGGAATCTACACAGTGGAAGGAAAGAATTAACTCCCACACGTTGTTCTCTGACCCCTGCATGTGTGATATGCATGGCCCACAGTAGATGAATAACCTTAATACAGTTTTGGTGGTTTAGAAAGATGGACAATGAGAAAGGTGTGCAGTCCAACTATTAGAATTCTCACAGGTTGCCCAGCCTAAGTGTAAAATAATAGCATGAGGGTTTAAAATGGTAAGTGTATATTGTTCCTACCATCCTCTTGGTACAGCTTCCTGAAAGAAATAAAAATATGTGTGTGAAAAGTTACAATTCAAGAATGATGATAGCAATTTTGATTGACAACATTTAACAAGAGAATAGATGACCTATGATATATCCATACATTGGAATATTATGGAGAACTAAAAGGAGAAAGAAAACAAATAGCTCCTAATTCATGGAACAAGGGAAAGTCTCAAAACTATGTTGATAAATGACACCAGACATGGACTGTCCCATCCCACTTGCAGGAAGTTTCTGAGCTGACACAAGTTATCTAAAGTCCTGAAGCTCAAGACAGTGGTAATAAGTGTGTGCATTTATCAAAACTGGTTCCTGGTCAAAAGTGATCAAACCCTGCTTAAATCCTATCAACCCTACTGAATGCAGTTTATGCATGAAAGGTAGCCATCTTGCCAATAGTCTGAAATTGCAAAGAAGGCGGCTGTTTTGAATGGCAAAACTCAGCATGCAGGAGCACTAGAAGAAAGTTCCCAGAGGAAGAAGCTGTCAGCTTGAAACCTTCACAGTAGGGAGAGAGCAGCAAAGCCAAAAATGGCAGAATGAAAAGGCTCCCTAGCTGGAGTCTATGGCCCAGGCCAGAGCCTGCCCCAATGCTAATGTGCCATTCACTATTGCTACAGATTCATATATTACAACTTTCTGGCTCATGGAGGCCCATATTTACCATCCCATGTATCTCACTTCAGCTGGATGCTCTGAAGGAATGTGGTGGAGGCTGTTGTTCAGGCTTCAGACCAGCTCCCAGGGCCATGTGGTTGGCAGCATTCAGTCCTTGGGTGTTTCTGACCTCAAGGGCTCAGTTACAGCTGATGAGTGTAGGCTAGCCTCTGAGCCCACCATCCAGGCTTCTGCATAAGCCACAAACAGTCTGAAACCCAACAAAGCAGATGTCCTCCAAAGGAACAAAGCTTTACTTCAAAGAGGAGAATAAATGATTTCTTCTGGAGCTAAACATAAGTGACCGGTGGCCTGGGAACACAGGGTTAGGTTAGGTCATCCCAAATTCCACTTTCCAACAGGACAGCAGTTTTGTGAAGTAACATAACAGAGCAAGTCATACATCAAGACATTTTGAAAAAAAGAAAAGAAAAGAAAAGACTGGTGGGAGCATCAGATAGGCTGTTACAGCAAATGGGGGAAACTCAGCTATCAGCATCAGATGCTGTCTGATGGCATTATTGGCTTTGCAGTTGGTGGGAGCTAGGAGGTTCTAAGTTAACCTATACCAAAGATTTTTGTTGTTGTTGTTTGTTTGTTTGTTTTTGGCAATCACAAGAATGTTAGGACAGGCCAGGAAGTTGTTGAAATTAGACTTTGGATCTGCAATATTCTAACCTCTCTACCATCACGGAAGTTTTAACCCTTTACTCAGGCTTATAGAAAGTTCAGTGAAAGAAAAAGGTACAGCTTTTTTTCCTGGAACTTCCATTCATGGGGATTTATTGTTGGAAGCCAGACCAACCCAAGGCATTCTCAGAGGCCTCAATGAAAGGACAAAGGGAATATTCCTACTGGATCCTTGTCCAGGAGCAGACATGGCAATGTTCAGTCTGGGGCTGGGGCTAGTGCCTTGAAGGAGTCAAAGCTGTTGTTTTGGGGGATCTGACTCTTTTCTTTCCCCTGGACTCTCGCCAAGGCAGCTGTGTCTGAGGTGTCCATCTTCTCCTTGTGAACATCATGTGACTTTGCTCTCTCTGCTGACCTTGCTGATTTCCCCCTGCAAATAGTATATAAAATGCTGTACTTAGTAAATTTGATTGGCATAAGTCCATTAGCTTGTACAAGACCTCCTGATTTCAACTATTGCTTTGTCTTCTTTATTTCTAAATCCAGGGTCTTCCCACTTGATACCTTGTTGTTCAGGAAAAGAGTCAAATCCCCAAACTACTACTGTCAGTTTGGATCAACTTATTGCAACATGAATCTGTGACCTTATACAGAATAACCATGCAGGTGTCATTCCAGTGCATTAACTATATTTTTGTTAATTAGGAACAGGTCACAGGTCTAGTCCACACCAATGGATGGGGACCATGCTAGTGTATGAATGTAGCAGCTGGGAGTCACCAGGTGACCTGGCTGCCACAGCCTAGGCAACAGGATGTCTAAGTTGTTCCACACCCACTACACTCTAGCAAATGTTTAAACGTTTACCTCTCTGGTCCAGCTTCATCCCCTACCCACATTTTAACACTGGGGCTTTTTAATAGATAAGTAATAATTAGTAATAATAATAAATGTGGCACTGGATACAATGTGATGATTTGATACATGTATCTGGATTGTCCCAGTCACATCAAGGTACTAGGGTATCCTTCGAATCTCTTAAGCATGACTTTTGGGTGGCTCTGATTTCTATTTTGAAATACAGTTCATCCTTGCTAACTGTGGTAACCCTACTGTGCAATTCAACAATGGCACATGTTGCCTGTTGCTTGTAATTGTATCTATGGGACCTTTATTGTGTTACTATTACCTCCAAATTGAAACAGTCCCTGCTGAAGGGAGGTTTAGGCTCAAGAACCTCAGAAAGTTACAAGATTCCCAAGAACACTCCCACCAAGGTTTAAAAACAGTAAACCACCACTGGAGCTGATTAATTGCCAGCAAGTTGGGCATCTTCCTCCAGGAATGTAGTTTTCATGAGTCCTCACCCATGGTGCAACAGGCTTTTCAATGTCTTGGGGCTTTGAGTCACCCATGTTCCTATAAATAAATCCATCATGCAAGATCCTATAAGTCACCCCAGTAAACTCACAGGTTCACCAAATTATACTTAGGGGGAAGGGCATAATTTCTTTAGTCTGTCATTAGTGCCCTCTCTGAAGCAAAAGGATGCTTGTTCATGTCTCTCCAGGAAAAGACACACATTAGCCAGCTATCCTCATCTTCTTGCCCAGGCTCTATTTCCCACTCCATCCACAGTATCTGGTAACTACCATCTTCCTATTTCTATGCAATGGTTTTTAACTCTAACTTCGAATAAGGTAACAATCATTCCTCCATTTTGTGGATGAGGCTACTGAGAGAGAAGACCATTGGTTCCATTTCCCACAGCTAGAGTCTAGATTCTCACCTGGCTTGTTTGATGCCAAGGTGTACTTGTGTGTCTTTTAGTGCCTGACAGACATATCTTCTGACTTTTGTGGTCCTGAGACAGGCTCTAATGGAGCCTAGGTTGAGAAACACTGGATTTAAAAATATACTTCTGAGGGGCTGGGGAGATGGCTCTGCTGGTGAAATACTCACCAGGCAAGCATGTGGACTAAGTTTGATTCCAGCACCCAAGGAAAAACTGGGTGTGATGGCTCATCCTCACAATGCCATTGCTGGGGAGGCAGAGGCATGAAGATCCTTGGGGCTTCCTGGCTTGCCGGTTTAACTGAGTGGATAAGATGTCTCCAAAAAGCAAGGTAAGCTGGATGTGGTGGCACCACTTACTTATCAGGAGGCATAAGAGGCAGTGGTGGGCAGATCTCTGTGAGTTCAGGGCTAGTCTAGTCTGCATAGTGAGACCCTGTCTCAAACAAAAAGCCAAAGCCAACTAAACAGACAGACAGACAGACAGACAAACCAAGACAAGGGACACCATCTGAGGAGCAACTCATAGGGTTGACTTTTCTCCTCATGCGTGCATGTACTTGCCATACATTTGGACTTGCCGTGTGTGTGCACACATACACAAAATATACTTTCCTGAGTAACTTAAAGTTTTCCTCCAACGAGCTGCAGAATTGGCTGGGGCAGCAGTTAAGCCTTAAAATGAGGATATTCCTCTTACGGTATATTGCTAATAATAATGACTCAGATTTTTGCATCGTCTAGCAGATCTTTCTGCTGAGATAAATAGCCCTACCTGGAGGCCATGGTTATTATTGTTAGTTCATAAGCGAGTCGTGGCTTCAAATGTAAATTGCTCAGCAATAAACCAAATGCAATGACATAATAATAAAAAGGCAAAAACGATTCCTCCAGAAATACACATCTGTTCCGTTGAGCTGCCTGCCAGTCCAGCACAGCTGTTCCCGTTTAAAAACGAAAGATCTAAACATAATCCTTTACAGTGGAAAGTTGGGCAAGAACATATTCGTGAAGTCTGGAAGTGGTTTGGCAATTAAGTGCGGTTTATTTTGTATATGATTCTTGCGCTGCTCCCTGAATATGCAGATGGGTAATAAGCTGTTCCCTGGCTCCCTCGAGGCAGTTGACCATGCAGTGTCGGCAGTTCAAATCTTGCTGGGCCCATGCGGGGGCTGCTGGACATTAGATGCTCAGTTCTTCCTCTGAATTCAGGAAATATGGATAGTTGCCAAGGCACACATGATTGCTGGATTGGAAGCATTCATCCTGCTAGTCCCTGAGTCATTTCTCTCTGGGTATCACAGCTAGAAGACCTGGACTGGAACCAGCGAGATGGCTCAGTGGGAAAGTGAGTCCAGACCCCCAGCATTCATGTGGAAGCCAGGTATATTGGAACATGCCTGTTATCCTAGCACTAGGGAAGCAGATATCCCAGGGGCTCACTGACAAGTCATTCTGGCTGGATCAGTGAGTTCTGGGTTCAGCGAAAGATCCTGTCGATAAATGATAGATAGATAGATAGATAGATAGATAGATAGATAGATAGATAGAT